>JXCR01137450.1:0-29765 GCA_002079205.1 Phalaenopsis hybrid cultivar | reverse complement strand
TTAAAAGAAAAACCTAGAGCCCACCAAAGAAGCAATTTAAGCACATGAAGAGATGTGAAAGTTTTTATGATAAATTTATCCATGAACGATAATTTAAAGTTGTTGCAGAGACATACTAGAGCCTATTTGAAAACTATATTTCACTTGATTAGAATAGTGATTAACCTTTATTACAATATGACGTTTACAAGAGAAGAATGAGATCTGAGGTTTTTCTTCACTCATTGAGGGTATTTATATATGATTGGAGGATTGGATGTTTATTTTTCCATTGTTTTCAATTTTTTTTTTTTTTTTTGTAAATAATCATATAGTTCATTGACTAAATTCTTAATGAGATGGGCACACATTTTCTTTTCTATTTTAGTTTATATGATCCAATCTTAGTATATAATATCTCTTGNGCCTAAAGTCTAAAAAGATATAAATGCAACAAAAAAATCATAAAATTAGAGGCTTCAAAAGATATAGATAAAGTTAAAAGTCATATGTCTTAGAAGATATAATTATTAAAACTTCTCAAGGTTAAAGCTACATGTACAAGAAAAAAAAAAAGCACACAATTGAAATGTCTTGAAACATATAAATTCATCATAATAGTATAGAAGCATAAGCATTATAAAGTCTATAATTTTTTATTTTCTGAAGAAGTTATACTAATCATAATTATATAAGTCCCAAAAGCTAAACCTTTAGGGGTCGTTTGGGATCACTATTATTATTAGTTTTCTATTTTTTATTTTTATTTGGTTTTATTATGTTTTATTTTAAAAAAATTATTTAATATGTTTGATTAAAATATGGTTGTTTTTTTAAATATCAAAAACACTCAAAGGCCTTTTTGAATATTTTCAAAATATGTTTTTTTTTTAGAAATAAATAATAAAAATGTAACAAAATGCATTAAAAAAACATGTTTTAAGAATAAAAGAAAAAATGTATTATATATCCCAAACTAGCTTTTAGAATGCACATTATCACTCAAGAGGCATAATCCATAAGAAATACACTTTCATTACAAAAATAAAATCATATAATCTAGTTTAAAGGACTCAAAGAGCACATGATGTATAGCAAAGTTTTTTCGACCAAGGAAATGAAGTCAATGTACTCCCATTCAAAGGAAAAATCTTTACAACAACCCATTAGATTTACTTATCACAAAGACATATAAGTAATTTAGACTCAAACAAAGAAATTTTTTTTCAAAATTGGGATTATCTCTATTAAAAAAAANATTAGAGGCTTCAAAAGATATAGATAAATTTAAAAGTCATATGTCTTAGAAGATATAATTATTAAAACTTCTTAAGGTTAAAGCTACATGTACAAGAAAAAATAAAAAAATAAAAAGCACACAATTGAAATGTCTTGAAACATATAAATTCACCATAATAGTACAGAAGCATAAGCATTATAAAATCTATAATTTTTTATTTTCTGAAGAAGTTATACTAATCATAATTATATAAGTCCCAAAAGCTAAACCTTTAGGGGTCGTTTGGGATCACTATTATTATTAGTTTTCTATTTTTTTTATTTTTATTTGGTTTTATTATGTTTTGTTTTAAAAAAATTATTTAATATGTTTGACTAAAATATGGTTGTTTTTTAAAAATATTAAAAACGCTCAAAGGCCTTTTTGAATATTTTCAAAATATGTTTTTTTTTAGAAATAAATAATAAAAATGTAACAAAATGCATTAAGAAAACATGTTTTAAGAATAAAAGAAAAAATGTATTATATATCCCAAACAAGCTTTTAGAATGCACATTATCACTCAAGAGGCATAATCCATAAGAAATACACTTTCATTACAAAAATAAAATCATATAATCTAGTTTAAAGGACTCAAAAAGCACATGATGTATAGCAAAGTTTTTTCGACCAAGGAAATGAAGTCAATATACTCCCATTTAAAGGAAAAATCTTTACAACAACCCATTAGATTTACTTATCACAAAGACATATAAGAAATTTAGACTCAAACAAAGAAATTTTTTTTCGAAATTGGGATTATCTCTATTAAAAAAAGTTAAGAGTTCATTGAGCATTACTACTTGTAATAAATTTATTAAATATTCAAGGGCTAAATAAATAAGAAGTATTGTGCTATGATTACATATAAATAATTGGACCTACATAATATCAACATACTTCTTATCTCCATCATTAGAGATTATATATAGTCATTTCCACTCTTCAAACCCTTAAAATTATGTCTAAACTTTGAATAGGTGGTCTCCTCTCTTTTGAAATTATGGACAATATACTTGCTTGATATAAACAGTGTGGGCCCCAATTTTATACAAATGTATGTAATCAATCTCTTTAGATGATGAAGATCAATGTCACAAACCAACTTGATATAACAAATATACCTTAATAGGTCATATCAAGTTGAGTACACAGAAAACATTTCAGCCAAGTTCACTTTAGAAGGAATTTCTTTTATCACATAAATTACATCACACAGAGTCACTAAAATCATTATTAATAGGATAAAAAGAATTAAGNTAGAGATTATATATAGTCATTTCCACTCTTCAAACCCTTAAAATTATGTCTAAACTTTGAATAGGTGGTCTCTTCTCTTTTGAAATTATGGACAATACACTTGCTTGATATAACCAGTGTGGGCCCCAATTTTATACAAATGTATGTAATCGATCTCTTTAGATGATGAAGATCAATGTCACGAACCAACTTGATATAACAAATATACCTTAATAGGTCATATCAAGTTGAGTACATAGAAAACATTTCAGCCAAGTTCGCTTTAGAAGGAATTTCTTTTATCACATAACTTATATCACACAGAGTCACTAAAATCATTATTAATAGGATAAAAAGAATTAATTGTCGTCATCATATTTTCATCTTTATATGTACATAAAAAATGTTGACATCCAACGTTCTCCAATAACACCAAAAATATATACATTTTTTTCATGATTAATAAGGTTGTGCTATCTATCTCTAATGGCTCCACCGGATTATCTCATATTTTGTACGCCTATGATATTACTCCCTTCGTTGAAGCCTCCATGCAAACAGCTAAAATTCTTAGCAAAATTCTCAAGGACTGTTGCAATTGGACAAATCAGAAAATTAACCATTCTAAATCAACTATTATGTTTAGCAAGAGTGCAAGACCATGTCTGGTTGGAGGATGAAGAGAATTGCTAAACTTCTCGACTTTCAGAGCTCAATTGTCTTGGCATAAAACTTGCTCTTCGGAAACTTTGGAAGGAAGATTTTATGCACATTATTCTTATACATTAAATTATATATTGAAATTTAGAGCTCCAAAAAGTATGAAAATATGTCATAAAATATTTCTATGTTTAGGACGCACTAGAGAAAATGATTTATAAAATGAATATCAAATAGTTTCCAAAAATTCAGTATGAGTCTACAAATATAAATTTTTTGTGAAATTTCAATCATGTCACTGACCTTTTATTTCCATACTTACAACATAAGAATAAGAAAAAATCATGTTAATCAAAGTTCATCATACTGTAAATTGTAGTTAAGCTAATTCTTAGTTTTATAGATCAAAATAGTTCATAAAATGCATCTTAAGAGATATATTGAAGTATATTTTGATAAAAAGCATATATTCTTATCCATACACAAAAAATTATACAATGAAGAGCATTGTGAGTAATGTTTGGATGCATTGCACTATTAGGTATTGCAATCGAAGCTCCATCATAGTGATTATAAATATTAGTTGATAACAACTCCAACAAAGACGGTCAGCATGATGTTTTTAGTATAGATTCACAACAACCCATAAAATTGGACTAAATTACATGATTATGGGACCGTGTTAAACCTTTATTAAGATAATGAGTTAGAGGACATGAACTTGGAATCATGACATTTGAAAGGAGGAGAAAGCTTTTCTTATAACTTTATCTATGAAAGATAATATTGTGCTTTTAGTAAAGTTGTGTTGATGCTTTCAAGAAGAAATTTATTCTTCAATTGGACAATAATATTGTACTCTATTAAAAGAAAAACCTAGAGCCCACCAAAGAAGCAATTTAAGCACATGAAGAGATGTGAAAGTTTTTATGATAAATTTATCCATGAACGATAATTTAAAGTTGTTGCAGAGACATACTAGAGCCTATTTGAAAACTATATTTCACTTGATTAGAATAGTGATTAACCTTTATTACAATATGACGTTTACAAGAGAAGAATGAGATCTGAGGTTTTTCTTCACTCATTAAGGGTATTTATATATGATTGGAGGATTGGATGTTTATTTTTCCATTGTTTTCATTTTTTTTTTTTTTTGTAAATAATCATATAGTTCTTTGACTAAATTTTTAATGAGATGGGCACCCATTTTCTTCTCTATTTAGTTTATATGATCCAATCTTAGTATATAAACTCATTTTTATATCTCTTTAATACACCATTCCAATGAAGAGGTGATGATGGCATCAACTCAAACCAACACCTTTTCTTGGTAAAAATAAATTCAAATAAGTGCTTAATTCATCCAAATAAAGTTATGTTGATTATACAGAGGTCATCAAGACTAAACTTATTTCGAGGACCTAAGGCACTCCAAGACTATCGGTTAGACCCTCGAATCTTATAGCTCAAAATTCGCTCCAAAACCCATCAACTCATCCTAAATGTTTTTGAACTCATTATGAACAAAAGTGGCTTGGTTGACCTAATTTGACCAAGTAAACTCATTGTGAAACTATGTGGNCCATTCCAATGAAGAGGTGATGATGGCATCAACTCAAACCAACACCTTTTCTTGGTAAAAATAAATTCAAATTAGTGCTTAAATCATCCAAATAAAGTTATATTGATTATACAGAGGTCATCAAGACTGAACTTATTTTGAGGACCTAAGGCACTCCAAGACTATCGATTAGACCCTTAAATCTTATAGCTCAAAATTTACTCCAAAACCCATCAACTCATCCTAAATGTTTTGAACTCATTCTGAACTAAAGTGGCTTGGTTGACCTAATTTGACCAAGTAAACTCATAGTGAAACTATGTGTCTCAATAAGTAAAACTTATTACTAAAACATTTAATTTTTAATAAACTTCATTAGCTTATAGGTCATTAAAGAATACTTAATCTTAAAACCAAGTTTTTCAAACTTTGGGTTAGCTTATTTTGACCTAGTAGATCAACTTGGATCCTTCTGAAGTTTAAACCAAATTAATCAAATTAATTAAATTAACTAAAATAAATAGCTTAAAATAAATAAATTATATAATTAAATTACTGTTAGCTTAAAACATGACTCGACAAAGGGATGTTGATCAATACTCACTAAAACCCTATCCAATTATAATTCAATTAAACTAAAACCATGTTTAAAACAAATTTAGTTTCTTGAAATTAAATTGAATACATTGAGCCCATGTTATGACTAATTGGGTTCACTTGATCCTATACGACCCAATTTGATCATATTGAACNAGTAGATCAACTTGGATCCTTCTGAAGTTTAAACCAAATTAATCAAATTAATTAAATTAACTAAAATAAATAACTTATGTAATTAAATTATTGTTAGCTTAAAACATGACTCGACAAAGGGATGTTGATCAATACTCACTAAAACCCTATCCAATTATAATTCAATTAAACTAAAACCATGTTTAAAACAAATTTAGTTTCTTAAAATTAAATTGAACACATTGAGCCCATGTTATGACTAATTGGGTTCACTTGACCCTATACGACCCAATTTGATCATATTGAAGNTCTTTTTTCGTGTTCGGCTCGTTAACTTAGAGAACGAGTTGAACACGAGGTTCTTAACGAGCCGAACACGAGCTGTTCGCGAACAACGAGCCATTTTGACAGCCCAAATTTATATGGCGTAAAAACCTTTTGTGTCCAGCTTTAAATTACATTGCATGGGAAAAACTTTGCTTCCCCACCCAACCCGGAGGACTAGGATTCCATGCAATCAAAGCCCGGAAAGGGCTTTTAAGTGCACATCTTGCATGGAATTTCATGCAGGATCAGAATTCACTTTTACACTTATGTCTTAGTGATAAATATGGCAGCCATATTCTGAAACAACATCATCAACATAGCACGTCGATTGCATGGAATGTGTAATGTAATGGTGCTACAACTCTTAACTCCATTACCCATTGTAAGATTGCTAATGGACACAATATTCAAATATCTCTTCAAAGCATTTGCGAGCTTTAGATAATGGAAATCAAAGGCATTATCATTGAAGGAGACAACATCAATGTGATCAACTTTCTGCGAGCTACCTTGGAGAGAAATACTACGGCAACATCGTCCTCATGGGACTCCAATATAGCATTCATCACTTCATTTTGACAAGTACTCTTTATGTATGGCCCTAGAGATTGGAACAAGGCGACTTATTTTTGTGCTTAGCTTGCCTTAGATGATAGTTTAGGGAACCTTAAGCCAAAGTCAATATTGCAATTTCGAAGCATTTAGAACCTTTTTAGTGAGCTAGAATTGGATATAACTCACTAGATCAAGCGAATTGAGAAAAAAATAAATGAGCAATTGTGAATTGTTTTATCAACAAGACAAAATGAAGGTCTTTCATTATGTGTGTTTAGAATGAATGAACTTGATTGAGTTATTTTAGAAAATTATTTACCCTATAAGCAATTTTTGTAAATTTAGATAACCAATCATAGACCACCATGTGAATAGTGTTAATGAGGTAATTTGGCTCCGTGGCTAAGTGGGTAGTTAAGTTTAGAGCATTTAAATAAATATNACTTTGGAAGGAAGATTTTATGCACATTATTCTTATACATTAAATTATATATTGAAATTTAGAGCTCCAAAAGTTATGAAAATATGTCATAAAATATCTCTATGTTTAGGACTCACTAGAGAAAATGATTTATAAAATGAATATCAAATAGTTTCCAAAAATTCAGTATGAGTCTACAAATATAATTTTTTTTTGTGAAATTTCAATCATGTCACTGACCTTTTATTTTCATACTTACAACATAAGAATAACATAAAAATCATGTTAATTAAAGTTCATCGTACTATACAATGTAGTTAAGCTAATGTTTAAATCACTTATAGACTTCATAAAAATATTTAAACATTGCACTTTAATTTTTCACTTATTGAATTTTAAAGAATTTCTTAGTTTTATAGATCAAAATAGTTCATAAAATGCATCTTAACTGACATATTGAAGTATATTTTGATAAAAAGCATATATTCTTATCCATATACAAAAAATCATACAATGAAGAGCATTGTGAGTAATGTTTGGAAGCATTGCACTATTAGGTATTACAATCGAAGCTCCATTATAGTGATTATAAATATTAGTTGATAACAACTCCAACAAAGACGGTCAGCATGATGTTTTTAGTATAGATTCACAACAACCCATAAAAATGGACTAAATTACATGATTATGGGACTGTGTTAAACCTTTATTAAGATAATGAGTTAGAGGATATGAAGTTGGAATCATGACATATGAATNGTCATACTGAGCCGAACATAACTAAACCTCAAATAAATGCAATCAAACTTATCTGGCTATTTTTCAAAAAAGATAATCATGTTGTGCAATCTATCTCTAATGGCTCCACCTGGTTATCTCATATTTTGTTNGTCATACTGAGCCGAACATAACTAAACCTCAAATAAATGCAATCAAACTTATCTGGCTATTTTTCAAAAAAGCTAATCATGTTGTGCTATCTATCTCTAATGGCTCCACTTGGTTATCTCATATTTTGTGAAGACTATGATATTACTCTCTTTGTTGAAGCCTCCATGCAAACAGCTAAAATTCTTAGCAAAATTTTCAAGGACGGTCGAATTGGACAAATCTGAAAATTAACAATGCTAAATCAACTATTATGTTGAGCTCGTGTTCGGCTCGTTTATATTTCGAGCTCAAAAATTATATTCGTGTTCGACTCGTTTCCTTAGCGAGCCGAACACGAACTGTTCATGAACAAAAAGTCGTTTTGACATCCCTAATCACGTAGCCATAAGATGTTAAGGATTTGGGCAAGATTTAAAAATTATTGTTTATCTTAAAACATCATTTGTATCTAATTTAATAATTTTTATTCTTTTTTCTTAATTAAAATGTTTAATTGATTATCAATCTTTGTAGCTATGTTCTCNCTCAAAAATTATATTCGTGTTCGACTCGTTTCCTTAGCGAGCCGAACACGAACTGTTCATGAACAAAAAGTCATTTTCGAGCTCGCGTCCCGCTTTCCATAATTGCATTTTTGGTAAAAATCCCTTGCGTGTCCTTCACCCCCGTGCGATTGGACTTGTCTTAGCTGCTTCTCCATTGGTCCTCTCCCTCTCGTCTCCCTCGATTCTTCTTCATTCTTTGCGTTCCTCTAGTATATGTTTTTTTATTGTGGTTTTCCTTTTGTTGCACTGGTTTGCCCTCTGCAGCTTTGGATTTGTGGTAAATTGGTTTTTTGATGCGGCTTCCATACCATCTGTGGTTTTGTGTTGTGTGCTTGAAGCCCTATTTTTGGTATAAATGAGATTTTGTTTATATGAGGTGCGGCTTCCATACATTTTGTGGGAATTATTTCAAGCCCTGTTAGGCGAATGTCATTCATCTTTGTGCCCTTATCTGTGCAAAATTTTCCTTTCATTGCACTGGATTGCCCTCTACGGCTTCGGATTTGTGGGAACTTGGTTTTCTGATTTGGCTTCCTTACCATCTGTGGTTTTTTATTGGTGATGCCTTGGTGTTATTTTTCTCGTTCGGCTAATATAAATGAAAACAAATAGTATTGTGAACAACCTTGTTCTTAAGGTTGAGAGATGAACAAGACAACATATGTAACAAATGTAAGAAAATATCCAAGGCTTTCTCCATGGAAATGTTGCAGCCTTTAGCAATAGTTGGCTTTCTCCTCACTTGGCTTTATGTATGGAAGCAGTCTTGCCTCTTGAGAGGACTTAACACTTATCAGAATGTGGGAAACAAAGCTTGCTCTAATCTTTAGAAAGCTATTTCTTCNTTTAGCAATAGTTGGCTTTCTCCTCACTTGGCTTTATGTATGGAAGCAGTCTTGCCTCTTGAGAGGACTTAAAACTTATCAGAATGTGGGAAACAAAGCTTGCTCTAATCTTTAGAAAGCTATTTCTTTTACACCATTGGGCATAAGCTGATCACCCTTAGAAATGGTTTGATTTGAATGCTATTTCTCAAATGGAATGTACATAGATATGGAAATGGTTTTATTTAAGTACTCAAACTTAGTTTTCTTAATTGGTTTAGCATAAGAAGTTCCTTTATTGAGCAGCTGTTAAAAANGGTTTGATTTGAATGCTATTTCTCAAATGGAATGTACATAGATATGGAAATGGTTTTATTTAAGTACTCAAAGTTAGTTTTCTTAATTGGTTTAGCATGAGTTGTTCCTTTATTGAGCAGCTGTTAAAAGACTACTGTAGCAGCTTCACTGTGAACATGTTGGCGTATTTGTTTAGGGGCTTTTTATAATAGTTTATAACCTTGTGTTCTCCCTTTCAATCCTATCAGCTAAGCCGCAAGAATTTGACATTTTTATCCGTTAGTGGAGAATGGAATGATGGTTTGCCTTCTGGGATAACTAGAGGTTTGAAATATGTCAAAGATGTTTTGCTTTCTTGTTTATGCAGGTTGGAATAAACTTGAAAAAATTGAACTTTCGAATCAATTGATTTTGCTTAGTTTTGGCATTAGTGATCCATGGTTGGTTGGAGCAGATTTTAACATGATTACTTCTGCTTGTGAAAGAAACAGAGGGAGGCCTCCTAATATGAAATTGGTTTTGGGTATACAAAAATTTTTATGAGAATTTATTCCTATTCCCCTCTTGTGGAAGGTTTTGGGTATAAAAAAACTTTTGTGGAGCTTGTTTATCCAAAGACTCTTACAAGTCTCCTTTCTTTTGCATTCTTTTTTTTTTTGGTTCTGGCAAGGTTCATGCCATGAGAAAGTGGCATTTTTCAATGGTTAATTCGGTTTGGATTTTGGTCAGACCGAATTAAAATCCAATGGTTGATCAATGGTTGGTTTCACTCGGTTTGGGTCAATGGTTGAAGATTGTGATCAAGGAAAGCTTATAGCTTCTCTATTTATGTTATTAGTTCAGCATTTGAGCACATTGGATTATCTACGGCTTCACTTTCTTCAGTAAGTGTTGAGAATTTAAGGGATTATATAAACTATTCTCCTTTTTAAGAGATTCACATATGAATGTTTATATTTACCATTTTCATTTTCTTTTGTTAGTATTTTTAATTAAATGACTATATTTGGATGTAATACTTGCTTTTAAAAATATTTTATTTTGTTATACCTTAACATATTTCACTGCTCTTTCGTAATCTTTAATTTGTTATATCCAAATGCACAAACCAAACAGCTTAACAGTTTATTTAGAACATGGACAAAATTATAATTTATCCAGAATCAGCTGTTTTCGAAACGCACAAACCAAACTGCTAGTCAGCTTATCAGGAGAAACTGATAATCAGCAGATTATCAGGATTAGATGAATAAGTTGTAGCCACCCTAAATAGACCCTTAGATTGTTTCGAAATATTCNAATTTATTCCTATTCCCCTCTTGTGGAAGGTTTTGGGTATAAAAAAACTTTTGTGGAGCTTGTTTATCCAAAAACTCTTACAAGTCTCCTTTCTTTTGCATTCTTTTTTTTTGGTTCTGGCAAGATTCATGCCATGAGAAAGTGGCATTTTTCAATGGTTGATTCGGTTTGGATTTTGGTCAGACCGAATTAAAATCCAATGGTTGATCAATGGTTGGTTTCACTCGGTTTGGATTTTGGTCAATGGTTGAAGATTGTGATCAAGGAAAGCTTATAGCTTCTCTATTTATGTTATTAGTTCAGCATTTGAGCACATTGGATTATCTACGGCATCACTTTCTTCAGTAAGTGTTGAGAATTTAAGGGATTATATAAACTATTCTTCTTTTTAAGAGATTCACATATGAATGTTTATATTTTCTATTTTCATTTTCTTTTGTTTGTATTTTTAATTAAATGAGTATATTTGAATGTAATACTTGCTTTTAAAAACATATTTTGTTGTACTTTCGTAATCTTTAATTTGTTATATCCAAATGCACAAACCAAACAGCTAAACAGCTTATTTAGAACATGGACAAAATTATAATTTATCCAGAATCAGCTGTTTTCGAAACGCACAAACCAAACTGCTAGTCAGCTTATCAGGAGAAGCTGATGATCAGCAGATTATCAGGATTAGATGAATAAGCTGTAGCCACCCTAAATAGACCCTTAGATTGTTTCGAAATATTATCTTCATTAGAATTTTTTTTTATATATATATTTAAAAAAATTAACAATAAAACATATATTGAAATAAATAAATTAAAGTCTCCTCAAATAGCTAAATATGCCCTTTGGAGTTAGTTTACATCGTAGGTTAAAACTCTTTAGTACTTAAACCTTTTAAGTCAAATATAATATTTCATTAATTGTATCTTAAAAATTCTAAAGCTTAAAGTAGGTGAAATCAAGATAAAAAAATCATAAAAGTTTATCTTTTGAATCTATAAAGTAGAGAGAACTAGAGAAAATTAAATCATAATAATATAAATAATAAAAATAATTTTTAAATTTTAAAAATTAAATAAATAGATGAAATTTATATGACCATAAGACAATCTCATATTTTTATGGATATTTTTGTTAGAAACTAACAAATTTTGTTAGAAATGCTTATTGCCCATGAACTTCCAATGAAACTTTGTCCCCTGAAAAATCTTTCATTAGAAATAAAATCCTATGACTATTGTTAAAGTTGCCACAAAGCTTGATCAAATAAAAATTTTGTATGATCAACTAAAAAATTTGGGTCAAAATTTGATGTGGAAACCCGACGACAATACAACAGAAATGATCGTTCGGTATTTTTAATCAAAAATCTATGGAAAATATTTCTAATTGTGGTCCTATTATAACTTGTCCCATATCAAAACAATANGTTAAAGTTGCCACAAAGCTTGATCAAATAAAAATTTTGTATGATCAACTAAAAAATTTGGGTCAAAATTTGTTGTGGAAACCCGACGACAATACAACAGAAATGATCATTTGGTATTATCTATCAAAAATCTATGGAAAATATTTCTAATTGTGGCCCTATCATAACTTGTCCTATATCAAAACAATCAATAAAAAATTCATTAGAAAATCAACTAAAATTTTATATAGAGAAGAAAAAATTGTAGGGGCTTCTCATGCATTCCTTTTTCACACAAGCAATGTATACCCAAATGAGACTGACATATTGTTAAAGTTTTAATTATCTATTTGTCGACATCTCTTTTGGTCAACTTAATTCAATTTGTTCCCTTGTCTCGATTTCTTAAGTTTATGTCTCCTTCATAGTTCTCTAGATGGCTTGTTGGTCGTGGTCTCACCAGCTCAATCTCTTCCCTGTAATCCCGCGGGAGCAGTAATGAGACCATACTGTAGTTGGGAGTCTAGTGGCTAGCTCGTTTTGGAACTTGGGGAGCCCAAACTTAAGACAGTTTGATCTGATTCATCCCATTATTGGTCTGAGTAAGGCTTGATTAGAACAAATTTAAAACTAATGATTAGTTAACCTAAGATTAAAATCAACTAAAGTTAAATTAAGCCTCAAGTTAAACCTAAATCTAATCCAAACCTACAACAAATATAAACTTTAGATCAAACTTGAACCACACCTAAATGAAATTGAACCTAAACCTAATTTAAAATTAATATAATACAAAGCCTAAGTCTAACTTAATTTAAATTTAAAAGTAACTAAACTCATAAAAACCTGAGTCAGATTCACGAACTTTATAGACTAATTTAAACATGAACTATACTTAAGTATAGTTTGAGCTTACCCAAGTCTGACCTAAGCTAACTCAAACCTTAACAATAACTAACCGTAGTTAGGTAATTCCTAACTTGAATCGAATCTAGGCATAACAAAAGACAATTAAACCTACCTTAAACTAAAGGTTAAATTCAAGCACTAAGTTAAACCTAAACAAAGCTTAATTCACCTAACATGAACCAAATTCAACTTTGAATCAAACTAAACTCAAGGTTAATCATACTTAATCAGACCTAACTAAACTTTTAAACTATAATTAAATTTGTTCATTTGACCACTATTATTCGGTAGCCATCATTCAATTATCATTACAAAACTGTCATCATCTAACTCCTTCCACATGGCTTGCCTTCCTCTCCAGAATTCGCGAATCAGGCATCACTTCCTTAAATGGGCCTTGTTTTAGCTATTTAAATGCATGTTGGGCCTACGATTCCTTAAGACATGCCCTCCGGTTTTAGCTACAAGAATATTCCCATTTTCCTCTCTGAGGTGTGATTAAGCTTGTGGCTTAATTTGCTGGGCAAAAATTAATGCTCTCTTCTGTGCTTACCGGACAAAAGAAAACAGAAGTTTGCTTTCCTTTCCTTGGTTGTTCCTCTTGGTGTGACTCTCGGTTTAGAGAGAGAGAGAGAGAGGGACAAGGTGTAGAGAGAGATATATTTTCTTGTAATCGTCGATGTGATGGAAGGGTGTAATCCTAAAGCTAATAAAATCCTCTGCAACTCCGTGAATGTGGGCAATTTGTCGAATCACGTAACTCTGTGTGTTCCGCTATATTTTCTAGTTTGCGAATTTTTCTCGATCTGATTTTTTCATTTTAATACAGTCATTTATTCACAACACTATCATCGTTAGACCTCCAACTTCATCTCTCATTATTTTTTAGCTCTTTTATGTAAAGAAGGCCAAATTTGAATACATTACTTTGTATCCATATCTTCCTCTATTGAATTTTAAAATTTATTTGTTAGAATATTTTTGTAAAACTAAAAATGCGTTTGAAGCAGCTTGTGTTTATCGAGATAAGCCGCTTATCCGAAAGCACAGACCGCGGGGCTTAACCCGCGTTCCGCGTTTAGTGTAAAATACCAACTACATTTTCGAATAAGCTGCGCAGTTTCCAAATTGCTGTCGCAACGGATAAGCTGCCCCAAACGGAACATAAGATATATACGACGTCTTGCCTGACCAACATATGAATCTTTTTCTCTTCAATATGTAATGTCAAAATTTACGCTTATAAATGTCCTCTAGAAAGCCGCATGCAATTCTTTTCTTGTGGAGGACGAACAAACAACGTGTCAAAACAACCTGCTCCTATCAACCATCACAATAACGTAACTGCACACGTATGAGGTATGATGTTGGAGTTATGTCCACAAAATATTCAAAAATTTTAAAGCATAAAAATACATTGATATTAAGAAGACTTTAGAGTTATAAGAAAATTAATTTTAATAAATTTATACTAGGAGGTTAATGTGACTCGAATCGATAAGAGCTTATTCGACAGATTACTCGTGACTCGACTCGACAAAAAATCATTCATTCATTTTTAATCAACTAGTCGAATATTTTGGCTAATTTAGTAAAGAAGTGGCTGTTAGATGAACAATTCCAACAATTTGTCACTAGGTTGGTTTATGATTATTAATGATGTCGTTTAAAACTAACGACGCGTTAAGTTATTTGAAATAGAGCTTGTTAATGATTGATATAATACATAATTTAATACGCTACATAAAGTCAGATTAATAATTGTTCGTGATGGTTTGAATTTAATGTTTTATTTGTATATTTAGGGTCTGTTTGAGATAATTTTTTGTCTGCCTTTTATTTCAGATCATCACCCCAGTTCTGTTTATGAAACTGTTTTTTTATTGCTTTTTAAAAATTTCTGTGGTGAGAAACTGATTTTTCAACTGTGGTTGAAATGCAATGGCCGTAAGAAAGCATTATATATATATATATATATATATATATATATAAAGCTACAACCACCCCAAATACACTCTTAATTACACGTCATTACATATTTTATAATAGTACTATTTATAAAAAATAAAAGACAAAATTATTGAGCATGTAGCCAACATGGCCTTGCATAAAATTCTTTGAAATTATTTTTCAAGAAAAACTTAATTAAGGTTTTAAAATTTTAATAAATATTTAAAGAATTAAAATTTTTAAAATTATATGTATTTTTAAGCATAATAAAATTGACTCATTAATAATCAATCGGCTCTGCTCAATAAGACCACTCAGGTCGGGCGCTCGAATCCCCTCTGGCACAGTTGGTCTTACCGAGGTGGTACTTGAATTGTCAGGCGACGTGGTAAGTGGAGACTACTGGTCTAAAGTCGTTCGACGGCGGTCAACCAAAGATGACATTGTAGGTTGGGGGTGAATCCATAATTGAAAAAAATTATTGAAAATAATTTTTATATTATTTTTAGTACAATATAGAGTCATAATGTTTTGAGGTCGTGGTTTTGAGTCTCTGGTAGTTCTTCCTGGAGGCATAATGTTTGCTTAATTATTTTTTTTAAATTATTTAGTTTAACTAATAAATTAAAATTATCTAAAATTTAATGAATATTATAATCTCAATTTAAAAAAGGTTTTTAATAAAAATTAAAAATTAATATTATATGAAAGAACTTTAATTATATAAATTTTCATTTAAATTTAAAGCAAAGAGCAAAATTAAGGATCTGTTTGGGGCAGCTTGTGCGTGCTTATCCTGAAACGAGGCCCGCGGGCTGACAGCAGGGGTCGACCCGCGGCTTGCGTTTAGTGTAAAAACTCAAACGCATTTTCGGATAAGCTGGCGAAACGAGCGAATCAAACAGTACCCCGCACTTATAAGCTGCCCCAAACGGACTCTAAGTTAATATTTAATGCTAATTTGTAGCTATAATAATTTAAAAAAGGTTTAGTTTTTAAATATATAAAAAATTAAATTTTAAAGAAATGTTATTTTTAAAATTTTGCCTTGTAAAATCTGCAGAGATGTTCGGCTTGTCAAAATTGGTATTTAACATTTTTGAAAATCAAATGTATTTTAAATTATTATTAACTGGTTTATTTTTTAACTTAAATTTAAATGAAAATTTAATATAATTAAAGTTATTATATTTTATATTATAACATTAAATTTTTAATTTACATTATTTTTTTAAAATTGAGATTATATTATTTATCAAAATTTATATAATTTTAATTTATTTGTTAAATTAAAGAGTTTAAAAGAATAATTAAACAAATACTATGTCTTAAAAAAATGTTCATGGGCCCACCACAACAAAGTTAATAGTTCCGCACTCTATCAATTGAACTAAGGGCCCGTTTGGGGCAGCTTATAACTATGGGCGACGTTTGAAAACGTCGTCAGTCCGTTTGTTTATTGTGTTTGGATAGATTAATGAAAAACTCAGTTTTCATTTCTTTAATAGACGCGGTCGCGGGATAGTCCCCACGGACCGCGTATTGAAGTAGCGTTCTTAAGTTTTTTCCTCTCGTGCCCTCGTCTCCTCCCTCGCTCGACGCCTCTCGCCCTCGCCTCGCCATCACAACTCTCGCCCTCGCCTCTCTCCATCACACCTCTCGCCCTCGCCTCTCTCCATCACACGGAGTCCAGGATTACAAATTGGCGAAGGGAATCCTAAAGGACGACCAGGATGATCCTTTTCCTATTTGATTTATCGTTTCTTATATGTTAATGTTCACTTTGCCTGCAATCTCTACATCTTTTTCGTCTGCCCTCGTTTCGTAGACAAGGTGAGTCGGAGTTTTGTAAGGTTGAAGAAGCATTTTCATTACTGAAATTTGATTGCCATTTTGTTGTTCTTATTTTTGCTGTATATTTTAACTTTGCGTAAATCATAAGAAAAAGGTATAGGGTTTGCATTTCTATTCGATTAGTTTGCTTTTGATTAGAAATTTGTTGTATGTTTTCCATCTATGCTTGTTCTGTGGTTTCATTTGAGATTGATCTTTCATTTGAGCAATACTTTAACTGGTGAACAAATCTAAAGACCATTTCATTTATAGGTTCTAAAATATATCTGACCACAATCAGGGAGTTCTCTCTCTCATTTTTTGGGGATAATGCTTGTCTTTGAATGTTGATAGAAATTGGTTATTTTTAATTTGTCGACCATATTCCTTGAATTTATCAGCTCCGTGACGTTTGTAACGACAGGAGGACTGCAAATTTTTCAAGTTGACAGACAAGAAGTATGTTTCTATGATATCCGAACTGGACACCGCTGTTCAAAGTTCGTCGATATCAAAATTTCAAAACACCGCATCTGANGAAAATTAAATCATAATAATATAAATATTAAAAATAATTTTTAAATTTTAAAAATTAAATAAATTAAATAATTAGATGAAATTTATATGACCATAAGATAATCTCATATTAAATTTCCAATGAAACTTTGTCCCCTGAAAAATCTTTCATTAGAAATGAAATCCTATGACTATTGCTAAAGTTGCCACAAAGCTTTGATCAAATAAAAATTTTGCATGATCAACTAAAAATTTTGTGTCAAAATTTGTTGTGGAAACCCGACGACAATTCAACAGAAATGATCGTTTGATATTATCTATCAAAAATCTATGGAAAATATTTCTATTTGTGGTCCTATCATAACTTGTCCTATATCAAAACATACAATAAAAAATTCATTAGAAAATCAACTAATGTATACCCAAATGAGACTGACATATTGTTAAAGTTTTAATTGTCTATTCGTCGAGGTCTCTTTTGGTCAACTTAATTCAATTTGTTCCCTGGTCTCGATTTCTTAAGTTTATGCCTCCTTCATAGTTCTCTAGATGGCTTGTTGGTCGTGGTCTCACCAACTCAATCTCTTCCCTGTAATCCCGCGGGAGCAGTAATGAGACCATACTGTAGTTGGGAGTCTAGTGGCTAGTTCGTTTTGGAACTTGGGGAGCCCAAACTCAAGACAGTTTGATCTTATTCATCCCATTATTGGTCTGAGTAAGGGTTGATTAGAACAAATTTAAAACTAATGATTAGTTAACCTAAGACTAAAATCAACGAAAGTTAAATTAAGCCTCAAGTTAAACCTAAATCTAACAAAATCTAATCCAAACCTACAACAAATTTCAACTTTTGATCAAACTTGAACTACACCTAAATGAAATTGAACCTAAACCTAATTTAAAATTAATATAATACAAAGCCTAAGTCTAACTTAATTTAAATTTAAAAGTAACTAAACCTCATAAAAACCTAAGTCAGATTCACGAACTTTATAAACTAATTTAAACA
This sequence comes from Phalaenopsis hybrid cultivar, assembly GCA_002079205.1. Taxonomy (NCBI): domain Eukaryota; kingdom Viridiplantae; phylum Streptophyta; class Magnoliopsida; order Asparagales; family Orchidaceae; genus Phalaenopsis; species Phalaenopsis hybrid cultivar. Next base: position 11,534 of record JXCR01137450.1, on the reverse strand, counting down.
TGAACTAACCTTAAGTATAGTTTGAGCTTACCCAACTCCGACCCAAGCTAATTCAAACCTTAACAATAATTAACCGTAGTTAGGTAATTCATAACTTGAATCGAATCTAGGTATAACAAAAGACAATTAAGCCTACCTTAAACTAAGGGTTAAATTCAAGCACTAAGTTAAACCTAAACAAAGCTTAATTCACCAAACATGAACCAAATTCAACTTAGAATCAAACTTAACTCAAGGTTAACCATACTTAATCAAACCTAACTAAACTTTTAAACTATAATTAAATTTGTTCATTTGACCACTATTATTCGGTGGCCATCATTCAATTATCATTACAGAACTGTCATCATCTAACTCGTGCCACATGACTGTCATCGTTCCTTCGCCATCATCTAACTACTGTCATCCGATCATTCTGTTGTGTGATGTGGAGCCCGAAACACTACATCAAAAATTGGGCGGTATTTTGCATATTTGGAAATTATCTAGATGAATTAATTTCCTGTTATTTGCTTCCTTAATTAATCGCTGCAAATTAATTAAGTACCAAATGAAGATCCTGCCTGCCGCTTCCTCCAGAATTCCTTCTATTGATCATTTTGCTGCTTGCCTTCCTCTCCAGAATTCGCGAATCAGGCTTCACTTCCTTAAATGGGCCTTGTTTTAGTTATTTAAATGCATGTTGGGCCTACGATTCCTTAAGACATGCCCTCCTGTTTTAGCTACAAGGATTTCCCCATNTATTGATTATTTTGCTGCTTGCCTTCCTCTCCAGAATTCGCGAATCAGGCTTCACTTCCTTAAATGGGCCTTATTTTAGTTGTTTAAATGCATGTTGGGCCTACGACTCCATTTTTCCTCTCTGAAGTGTGATTAAGCTTGTGGCTTAATTTGCTGGCCCAAAATTAATGCTCTCCTGTGTTCTCACGGGAGAAAAGAAAACAGCAGTTTGCTTTTCCTGGTTCTTCATCTTGGCGTGACTCTCGGTTTAGAGAGAGAGAGAGAGGGATAATGTGTTCAGAGAGATATTTTCTTGTAATCGTCGATGTGATCGAAGGGTGTAATCCTTAAGCTAATAAAATCCTCTGCAACTTTATGGACGTAGTCAATTTGTCAAACCACGTAAATTTGTGTGTTCCGCTATATTTTCTAGTTTGCGGATTTTTCTCGATCCGATTTTTATTGCATTCATTTGNTTTGCTGGGCAAAAATTAATGCTCTCTTCTGTGCTTACCGGACAAAAGAAAACAGAAGTTTGCTTTCCTTTCATTGGTTGTTCCTCTTGGTGTGACTCTCGGTTTAGAGAGAGAGAGAGGGACAAGGTGTAGAGAGAGATATATTTTCTTGTAATCGTCGATGTGATGGAAGGGTGTAATCCTAAAGCTAATAAAAACCTCTGCAACTCCGTGAACGTAGGCAATTTGCCGAACCACATAAATCTGTGTGTTCTGCTATATTTTCTAGTTTGCTAATTTTTCTCAATCCGATTTTTTCACTTTATTGCAGTCATTTATTCACAACACTATCATCGTTAGACCGCCAACTTCATCTCTCATTATTTTTTTGCTCTTTTATGTAAAGAAGGCCAAATTTGAATACATTACTTTGTATCCATATCTTCCTCTATTGAATTTTAAAATTTATTTGTTAGAATATTTTTGTAAAACTAAAGATGCGTTTAGAGCAACTTGTGCTTATCGAGATAAGCCGCTTATCCGAAAGCACAGACCGCGCGGCTTAACCCGCGTTCTGCGTTTAGTGTAAAATACCAACTACATTTTCGAATAAGCTGCGCAGTTTCCAAATTGCTGTCGCAGCGAATAAGCTACCCCAAACGGAGCATAAGATATATACGACGTCTTGCCTGACCAACATATGAATCTTTTTCTCTTCAATATGTAATGTCAAAATTTACGCTTATAAATGTCCTCTAGAAAGCCGCATGCAATTCTTTTCTTGTGGAGGACGAACAAACAACGTGTCAAAACAACCTGCTCCTATCAACTATCACAATAACGTAACTGCACACGTATGAGGTATGATGTTGGAGTTATGTCCACAAAATATTCAAAAATTTTAAAGCATAAAAATACATTGATATTAAGAAGACTTTAGAGTTATAAGAAAATTAATTTTAATAAATTTATAATAGGAGGTTAATGTGACTCGAATCGATAAGAATTTATTCGACAGATTACTCGTGACTCGACTCGACAAAAAATCATTCATTCATTTTTAATCAACTAGTCGAATATTTTGGCTAATTTAGTAAAGAAGTGGCTGTTAGATGAACAATTTCAACAATTTGTCACTAGGTTGGTTCATGATTATTAATGATGTTNTCATTCATTTTTAATCAACTAGTCGAATATTTTGGCTAATTTAGTAAAGAAGTGGCTGTTAGATGAACAATTCCAACAATTTGTCACTAGGTTGGTTTATGATTATTAATGATGTCGTTTAAAACTAACGACGCGTTAAGTTATTTGAAATAGAGCTTGTTAATGATTGATATAATACATAATTTAATACGCTACATAAAGTCAGATTAATAATTGTTCGTGATGGTTTGAATTTAATGTTTTATTTGTATATTTAGGGTCTGTTTGAGATAATTTTTTGTCTGCCGTTTATTTCAGATCATCACCCCAGTTCTATTTATGAAACTGTTTTTTTATTGTTTTCTAGAAATTTCTGTGGCGAGAAATNTGTTCGTGATGGTTTGAATTTAATGTTTTATTTGTATATTTAGGGTCTGTTTGAGATAATTTTTTGTCTGCCTTTTATTTCAGATCATCACCCCAGTTCTGTTTATGAAACTGTTTTTTTATTGCTTTTTAAAAATTTCTGTGGTGAGAAACTGATTTTTCAACTGTGGTTGAAATGCAATGGCCGTAAGAAAGCATTATATATATATATATATATATATATATATATATAAAGCTACAACCACCCCAAATACACTCTTAATTACACGTCATTACATATTTTATAATAGTACTATTTCTAAAAAATAAAAGACAAAAATATTAAGCATGTAGCCAACATGGCCTTGCATAAAATTCTTTGAAATTATTTTTCAAGAAAAACTTAATTAAGGTTTTAAAATTTTAATAAATATTTAAAGAATTAAAATTTTTAAAATGATAGGTATTTTTAAGCATAATAAAATTGACTCATTAATAATCAATCGACTCTGCTCAATAAGACCACTCAGGTCGGGCGCTCGAATCCCCTCTGGCACAGTTGGTCTTAAGGAGGTGGTACTTGAATTGTTAGGCGACATGGGTCTAAAGTCGTTCGACGAGGGTCAACCAAAGATGACATTGTAGGTTGGGGGTGAATGCATTATTGAAAAAAAATTATCGAAGATAATTTTATATTATTTTTATTACAAGATAGAGTCATAAAACCAAGATCATTTAGTTTAGTTGCTAAAGTGCAAGGATCCTAATTTGAGGTCGTGGTTTCGAGTCTCTGGTAGTTCTTTCTAGAGGCATAATGTTTGCTTAATTACCTTTTTAAATTATTTAATTTAACTAATAAATTAAAATTATCTAAAATTTNTTTATTCCTCATAACTTCTTATAGGAATAAATTATTTTCTATTATAATTCTTAACACTCCCCCTCAAGTTTGAAATGTATGTCAATAATTCCTAACTTGCTGAATAGTGAAGAAAAATTGGTCGTCTGGATTATCGAATTTGTTAGATTCAGGCTTGACAAAATTTTGAGATTTGTTTGTCATATGTTTTGGCATAGAAGAGAGATTCAGATTTAGTTGAATTTGTTGGATTTAGGCTTGGCTGAATTTTGAGTTTTGCAGGGAAAGAGACAACCTACATGAAAACTGACTTTTAGTTCATCGCGGTTGTCATTGGCTGNTTATCAAAATTTATATTATTTTAATTTATTTTTTAAATTAAAGAGTTTAAAAGAATAATTAAACAAATACTATGTCTTAAAAAAATGATCATGGGCCCACCACAACAAAGTTAATAGTTCTGCACTCTATCAATTGAACTAAGGGCCCGTTTGGGACAGCTTATAACTGCGCCGCCAGTCCGTTTGTTTATTGTGTTTGGATAGATTAATGAAAAACTCAGTTTTCATTTCTTTAATAGACGCGGCCACGGGATAGTCCCCGTGGCCCGCGTATTGAAGTAGTGTTCTTAAGTTTTTTCCTCCCGTGCCCTCGTCTCCTCCCTCGCTCGATGTCTCTCGCCCTCGCCTCGCCATCACACCTCTCACCCTCGCCTCTCTCCATCACACCTCTCGCCCTCGCCTCTCTCCATCACACGGAGTCCAGGATTACAAATTGGCGAAGGGAATCCTAAAGGACGACCAGGATGATCCTTTTCCTATTTGATTTATCCTTTCTTACATGTTGATGTTCACTTTGCCTGCAATCTCTACATCTTTTTTGTCTGCCCTCGTTTCGTAGACAAGGTGAGTCGGAGTTTTGTAAGGTTGAAGATGCCTTTTCATTACTGAAATTTGATTGTCATTTTGTTGTTCTTTTTTTTGCTGTACATTTTAACTTTGCGTAAATCATAAGAAAAAGGTATACGGTTTGCATTTCTATTCGATTAGTTTGCTTTTGATTAGAAATTTGTTGTATGTTTTCCATCAATGCTTGTTTTGTGGTTTCATTTGAGCAATACTTTAATTGGTGAACAAATCTAAAGACCATTTCATTTATAGGTTCTAAAATATATCTGACCACAATCAGGGAGCTCTCTCTCTCATTTTTTGGGGATAATGCTTGGTTATTTTTAATTTGTCGACCATATTCCTTGAATTTATCAGCTCCGTGACGTTTGTAACGACAGGAGGACTGCAAATTCTTCAAGTTGGCAGACAAAAAGTATGTTTCTATGATATCCGAACTGGACACCGCTGTTCAAAGTTCGTTGATATCAAAATTTCAAAACACCGCATCTGGTTCGAGTGCTTCCATTCCTATTTATTTGTGTTCAAATATATTTGAGTTATATAAATGTAGCTCTACTTATTTGTATTGTCGTGTCTTAAAATTTGATCTTTAATTTTGTTGATAAAATAACTTATTCTGCTACACATATTATTAATTCAAATAAAAAATTTGCAAATAAGCTGTTTACAAAACGCACGAACCAAACAGCTCAATAGCTTATCCAGAACAAGGGCAGATTGGTCATTTCTCCAGAATCAGTTGTTCTTAAAACACACTAACTAAACAGCCAGACAGATTATCCGGATCAGCTGCCCATCAGCAGATTATCAGGATAAGCTGCTTATCTGCAAAAACTGGATAAGCTGCAGCTGCNCAAATAAAAAATTTGCAAATAAGCTGTTTACAAAACGCACGAACCAAACAGCTCAATAGCTTATCCAGAACAGGGGCAGATTGGTCATTTCTCCAGAATCAGTTGTTCTCAAAACACACTAATCAAACAGCCAAACAGATTATCCGGATCAGCTGCCCATCAGCAGATTATCAGGATAAGCTGCTTATCAGCAAAAGCTGGATAAGCTGCAGCTGTCCCAAACAGACCCTAAATGAGCTTGATCCTATGACTTCATAATATCAATAAAATAATATATAATTATCAACAATTTTTTTTAATAAAATTTTCATATCAGCAATAAATTTTGTGTGCCGATGTGTCTGACGATTTTGCGTGATTACATGGCAAAATCAATTACTTACTGTTAAAATTCAAAATAATGTGGAATACAGAATTATTTCATTAATATGAATGGAGGTATAAATAATATTTACAAGAATCATATAATAGGAAAAATAATAAAAAGAAAATGATATGAATGGAAAGATATATCACCTGATATCTCTAATAATTAATATATATTAATTATTAGAAAATATATGAAATAACATAAAATAGGAAAACAAATAATTCCTAATTCAAGGAAATAAATATAAAATAGGAAAGGAAATATCTCCTTATATTTAAGGAAATAATTTATTCCTCATAACTTCTTATAGGAATAAATTATTTTCTATTATAATTCTTAACAATCCCCCTCAAGTTTGAAATGTATGTCAATAATTCCTAACTTGCTGAGTAGTGAAGAAAAAATGGTCGTTTGGATTATCGAATTTGTTAGATTCAGGCCTGACAAAATTTTGAGATTTGTTTGTCATATGTTTTGGCATAGAAGAGAGATTCAGTCTTAGTTGAATTTGTTGGATTCAGGCTTGGCTGAATTTTGAGTTTTGCAGGGAAAGAGACAACCTACAGGAAAACTGATTTTTAGTTGATCGCGGTTGTCATTGGCTACAGAAAAAGAACATTTAAATCACATTTGGGCCAGTGAAAAAAATATTGCAGGAGACATGGCAGGCTGGAAACTCAACTCCCCTTGACACTTGGGCAGAGAAGAAAAAAATACTACAGGAGAAATGGTCGGCTGGAACACAGCTCCCCCTGATGCTTCGGCAGGGAAGAGAAAAAAATTCAGCAAGAGGAACGGTCTGCGATGGATTTTGCAGGCATTGTTCGATCCACGACAGCGATATCTCTGACGAGATGATGATGATGTGGGTTGCGGCATTGCTGGTGTCGCCCTGGCTGGAGCCCCATCGCTAGTGTCGGCATAGGAGGATACAACGCATGAAGTTTTTGGATGGTTTGTGATGATGTCTGGCCAAACTCCAAAGCATCCTTGCTATCATGGTTTCTTGGGAGTCGTGTACAGAAGTGAAGCAAGATCCCCCAACTTTCTAAAATTCCTCAGAGAAGAAGGAAAAAAACCGTCGATTCAAATATCAAGATGAGTCCCTACCTTCCTGGATATAGGATGACAGAAATGGAGTCCAACAATTTTTAAAGGAAGAACGGTGGCTAGGGTACGAAACTCTGCTCTGATAACACGTTGAAATTCAAAATAATGTGGAATACGAAATTATCTGATTGATATGAACGAGGGCCCTTACAAGAATCTTATAATAGGAAAAATAATAAAAAGAAAATGATATGAAGGAAAGATATATCACATGATATCTCCAATAAATAATACATATTAATTATTATCAGATATATGAAATAACATAAAATAGGAAAACAAATAATTTCTAATTCAAAGAAATAAATATAAAATAGGAACAAAAATATCTCTTTATATTAAAGAAATAATTTATTCCTCNGCAGGAGACATGGCAGGCTGGAAACTCAACTCCCCTTGACACTTGGGCAGAGAAGAAAAAAATACTACAGGAAAATTGGTCGGCTGGAAACACAGCTCCCCCTGATGCTTCGGCAGGGAAAAGAAAAGAAATTCAGCAGGAGGAAGGGTCTGCGATGGATTTTGCAGGCATTGTTCGATCCACGAAAGCGATATCTCTGACGAGGTGATGATGATGATGTGGGTTTCGGCATTGCTAGTGTCGCCCTGGCTGGAGCCCCAACGCTAGTGGCGGCATAGGAGGATACAACGCAGGAAATTTTTGGATGGTTTGTGATGATGTCTGGCCAAACTCCAAAGCATCCTTGCTATCATGGTTTCTTGGGAGTCGTGTACAGAAGTGAAGCAAGATCCCCCGACTTTCTAAAATTCCTCAGAGAAGAAGGAAAAAAATCGTCGATTCAAATATCAAGATGAGTGTCCCTACCTTCCTGGATATAGGATGACAGAAATGGAGTCCAACAATTTTTAAAGGAAGAACGGTGGCTAGGGTACGAAACTCTGCTCTGATAACACTTTGAAATTCAAAATAATGTGGAATACAAAATTATCTCATTGATATGAACGAGGGTCCTTACAAGAATCCTATAATAGGAAAAATAATAAAAAGAAAATGATATGAAGGAAAGATATATCATCTGATATCTCCAATAAATAATACATATTAATTATTATCAGATATATGAAATAACATAAAATAGGAAAACAAATAATTTCAAATTCAAAGAAATAAATATAAAATAGGAACAGAAATATCTCTTTATATTAAAGAAATAATTTCTTATATGAATAAATTATTTTCTATTATAATTTTTAAGGAAACATTTTTCTCAATTTAGAATTTTTTTCTAGGTTTAATTCAAATAATAAATTTATAAAAATATTATCTTTTAAATTTTGCCTATTAATTTAATACAATATTCAAATAACATGAATATTTAATTTTTTCACGCAAGTCAAATGAAATTTAATTCAAAAGTAAGTAGATTCCTTTGAATTCTCAACGACACAAGCCCGCCAATTCATTATGTCAAATGCCTAGTGATTATTGCGTGCGTTCTCCGATCACAATCGTACATCGCGGCTGTTGCGCTCTCAGATCACGGCAGCGGCTNTTTTTTTAGGTTTAATTCAAATAATAAATTTATAAAAATATTATCTTTTAAATTTTGCCTATTAATTTAATATAATATTCAAATAACATGAATATTTAATTTTTTCACGCAAGTCAAATGAAAATTAATTCAAAAGTAAGTAGATTCTTTTGAATTCTCAACGACCCAAGCCCGCCAATTCATTATGTCAAATGCCTAGTGATTATTGCGTGCGCTCTCTGATCACAATCGTACATCGCGGCTGTTGCGCTCTCAGATCACAGCAGCGGCTCCACAAGTAATAATTAGACCAAATAGCTCCATAAATTCATTCAACGAATGCTAAGTCAACACCAGAGAAAGCCAGCTGATCTGTCTCGCATTGGCCGCCAAATCTGGAATTATCTTCTTGAGAAATCGAAATCAGACTTTTGACAAGAGTGTAAGCGGACACGTAAGAGATGACATGTGCTAAAGTTTTGTCGACAAAATATTATATTTTTATTGTTATTGTTGAAGTATGCATCAAGTCTATTTTATTTTGCTCGCATAAGAATTTATTCTTGAATTTGTTATGATTAAATTCTACTTTTAAAGTATCTATTATTTTGTATCTATAAATGTACTTAGGTGTTTGATTAAGGTATTAAGAAGTTTTTAGAGTTATCTATTGAATTATAATTAATCTCTGAATCACATCTAAGGAATAGAGTGTAAAACGGAAGGGGAGAGAAAGAGTGAGAGGAATGCACAATAATGAATATTAATTTGAATTATTGATTAGTCATTTTCATAAAATAATTCTCTTATTTAATGATTCGGGGTACATTATGTGTAATTGCATGCTTATTTCTGCTTTAGTGAGGGTGCTATATGATACTTTTGATATTTTACAAATATAAGCCTTTGTCTCAGCAAGTATCGTTCAGTTGGCCACGTTGGGTTGATATTATAGTTCGCCTTTGTTCTGATTTTGGGTCGGTGAGATTAGGCTCAGTTGGCTCGATTTTGTCTGACGACTATCCTGCCCTTGTTGACTTTCATTCTATGGATAAGAAGCTCTGGTCAGCAGGATAAAGTTAGGTCATCGGGCAAATGGTGAATCACCATAATTTGGTGGATAGCTCGTACATTAATGAGAGGACCCTTTAGGAAGTTCTTTGATCTTGTCATTTATAGATCCTTAACTCTTCTGTAGAATCCCGGAGGGCATTCGTGAGGTGGTTGGGGATGTTAAACTTTTCTCTTAAGTTACTTTGTAGCGAGAGGTAGGTTGATGTATTAACTCGATTTAATTGGATTTGAACTTTGGTCCAGATGCCTTGCATCAAGTCGCATTTAGCCTTGACTTAAGGGGTTTGCACCTAATCAAACAGATCCCTTAGTCTTCAGGTAATGGGTCCTCTTCTATTGGTGGGCTCTCCCAGTAGTACTTCTTTGTATCATAGTCTGTTTTCTCTCTTCAAGATTCGTGCTTACACATTTTCGATCTATATATTTTAGTTTATCAATTGTCTTACTGCTTGAAATGATAAGAATAAGAGAAGTAAATGAAAAATGTAGAACCATTTATTTTGGAATCAGTACATTAATGATTTCACTTTATATTTTTGTGCCCATGATTTCTAAAAATAGTGTGTGATTGACATTTTTTCTATTCACTTGTTATTGCATGTATGTATCTTGTTCAGACAACCTTTACAGCATATTCATGGTGATTGACAAAAAACCTTTGAGATCTATGTGAAGTGAGGATATGATGAGGAGGGCCTTTGGACAGCCTCGTTGTGGGCTCAGCCTGAGGTCAAGAAGAAAACCCAAAGTGAAAAGAAGTTCGAATGGAAGAAGAGGCCGATATGAGGAAGTTGGTCGGAGGGTAATAGGCATACAAAACAGCTTGCTTACAATAAGTGAAGGGTGAATGAATCAGTGGATGAACTAGGGCCGTTTGTCCTAGTTCAGAGCCTTTAACATGTGAAAGAGGGGATGGAAGGAAACATGTTGGGTGGCTTAACCATGCCGCATGGCTCAGGGTCAGACGATCGATCCTACTGCATTGGGAGCCGTTGAAGCTATTGAAGCCCCTGCACTAGAGACATAGGAAGGTACTGGTACTCCATTGTTGGCTGGTGGACAAAAGGCTATGAACGCTCCACCCCCAGCTGTTGAGAGCAGCGTATCTCTTTGGTGGTCTGAGATGAATCAACTCGTTGATACGAGGACACCTAATCACTTATGTTAACAAAATTTTCCTCATATTTAAGGACATTGTTTTTTTATATAGACATGGCGGTTGAGATTGTCGACTCTCCTCTAGGGGTGGTGGCTAAGGATCACCTTCAAGACCGATAAAGAGAACACCATAACAAGTCATGAGCAAGGAGAATGTGGTTGATCACATGAATAGCTCTCAAAAAATCCAAGAGCAAGTGACAGATGTAAGGCAGAAGTCCTCAGGTTGTTGACCCACTGCTTGAACAAAATGGAGGACTCCTTTGTTGGGGAACCAAGATGGAGCAAGAAGTGATAACGAAATAATGAACAAGGATGACAGTTTTTAGGATGGATCATATAAAAGAGTTGGTAACTCTTCAGTCGGAGTTGGAGGTCAATCGGAAGACTTGCTTGATGCTCTGGTTCTAGGGAAAAGTAGATAGTGTTTTTGGGTTTAGGTTTGGTAGGAAGGTTTTGCATCAAATGCTTCTTCGAAGAGAACTTGTCTCAGTTGAAGCGGCAAATGAATCCCTTAAAAAAAAATTTTGTCCGAAAAAGTTCTGCTTTTTTGAAAANTTAAATTTTATAAATTATAATATATAATAAAATAATAATAATAATATATTAATATACTATNATTTTGTATCTATAAATGTACTTAGGTGTTTGATTAAGGTATTAAGAAGTTTTTAGAGTTATCTATTGAATTCTAATTAATCTCTGAATCACATCTAAGGAATATAGTGTAAAATGANTTGAGAGAGCTTTTCTTTTGTATGCTCCCTTCTAGCTCAATCAAAATGGTTATGTCCTATATGAGTTGACTGAAAAATTTACAATGTTGGGCCTTAAAGTAGTCTCGAGATTCCTCCCAGATGATGAAATTTTGTTGATGGCATATCAATTAGATGGAAAAAAAGATGCTTAGATATCATGCCTGATGTAAGTTTTACCTGGTGAGCAAAAAGATGAATAATATATGAGGATAAATATGAGCTAACATAACCATGATATGAGCACTACCATTGGATTTACA
>JXCR01137449.1:4970-48694 GCA_002079205.1 Phalaenopsis hybrid cultivar | reverse complement strand
CCACTGCCATGTCCCAAACCTCGGATGTGAAAAGTGGAGAGTTGCGTTGGGTAGTAGACAACTAGTGTAAAATTTGTCAAAAAATCATGACATGAATTATTTTGATCAATCTGTAAAAGCTGGGGCGTTTCCGGGAAGCGATGCGTTGTAAGGTCTGAATACAGTGAAAAGTGTGCAAGAGCCGTCACACAAGCGCCTGGATGTAGTGTCAAATAAGCAATGGTTTCTACATTACAGACGAATGTGGGTAAAGAAATTAGTCCATGAAACTAGTATTAGGATAAAATTTTGGAATATGGGTACTTTCACAGGTAAATTAACGGAATTAGTTGATATTATGATTCATAAAAAGATAAAAAACTTAGATATTCAAGAAACTAAATAGGTTGGAGAAAAGACTAAGAAGATTGATAATTTAGGTTTTAAACTTAGGTATTCAGGTAAAAGTCGCACTAAAAATGGTGTAAGTGTAATTATAGAAAATAATTTGAAAGATGATGTTGTAAAAATTAATAGAATTGGAGATAGAATTGTATTCCTTAAGATTATTGTTGATACTAAAATTTTTAATACTATAAGTGCTTATGTTGCTCAAGTATGTTTAGATATAAGTTTTAAAGAAAAATTCTAGAATGACCTAGAAAACTTAATACAAATGATACCTTTTGAATAAAGAATTTTTATTGGAGAAGATTTCGGTAGAGTGATAAAANTTAATACAAATGATACCTTTTGAATAAAGAATTTTTATTGGAGAAGATTTCGGTAGAGTGATAAAAGATTTTAGAAATATTCGTAGTGGCTACGATTTTGGAGTGATTGGTGAAGAAGGTAGAACCATATTATGATTTTATTTTAGATGAACATATTATTACTTATAAGAATTAATCTAATAAAATACAAATTGATTATTTTTTTATGAGAAGAAGAGATAGTCGAGAATGTAAAGAATGTAAAGTCATTCCAAGTGAGGATTTAATTACTCAACATCGATTATTAGTTCTAGATTTTAAGATGAAGAATTGTAAAATAAAGAATATTATAAATCCTTATAATAGAATTAGACGAGGACACCAAAAAGACAATTATTTTTATGAGTAAACTTCAAGATTTCAAGATTTGGGATGTTCATAAAGAAGCAAATTCTATGTGCGATAAAGTAACAAACACTACTAAACAAGTGACAAAATATGCACTTGGAGAATCAATAGAAAAAATTTTCATAAATAAAAATAGTTGGTTGGTGGAATAATAATGTGCAAGAAAAGATAAAATATAAGAATTTATGTTATAAAAATTGGTTTAAATGTAAATGCTTAGAGAACTGAAAAAAATATAAAATGTACAAAAGAATAATCTGTGACGGTAAAAATTATGCTTCTAGTGATCTTTACCATAGATTAGATACTAAAGATAATGAAAAATATATGTATAAATTAGACAAACAAAGAAAGAAGAAAAGTAAAGATTTAACTCAAGTAAAGCATATTAAAGATGAAAAATCAAAAGTACTTTTCTTAAAAAAAAAGATATTCAATATAGGTGGGTGAGTTATTTTGATAAACTTTTTTATGAAGTTTNAGTACTTTTCTTAAAAAAAAAGATATTCAATATAGGTGGGTGAGTTATTTTGATAAACTTTTTTATGAAGTTCCTAAAAATACGATCAACCTTAGTGATCTTAATATCATTAATAATAACAAAATGTTTCATTTTTACCATGACATTAGTTAAAAAAAAAGTTGATGAGGCTTTAAAGAAAACTAAAGGTGGAAAGTCTGTAGGAACTAATGACATCCCAATTGAAGTGTGGAAATATATAAGAGATTTGGAAGTTTCTTGGCTTACTAAACTCTTTAATATTATTTTAAAAACTAAAAAGATGCATAAGTAGTGGAGGAAGAGTATTTTGATCCCATTTTTAAGAATAAAGGGGATGTAAAAGAGAATGCAAATTATAGAGGAATTAAGTTGATGTGTCATACTTTAAAATTATGGGAGAGGGTAAATGAACATAGATTAAAACGTATTACAAAGATTTCTCATAATGAATTTGGATTTATGTCGAGAAGGTCTACTATGGAAGATATACATTTATTGAGAGGTTTGATGGAGAAGTTCAAAGAGAATAAGGAAGATCAACATATGATTTTTATTGATTAAGAAAAAGCTTACGATAAGGTTCCAACTGATATCCTTTGGAGAGTTCTAGAGAAGAAAGGTGTTGATATAACTTATATTCAAGTCATTAAAGATATGTATACTTGAGTTGTTACTTGTACTCAAACAGAAGGAGGATTGATCAAATATTTTCCTATTGCAGTTGGATTACATCAGGGATCAACTTTAAGCTCATATCTTTTTGTTTTAGTTATGGATGCTCTTACTGGACATTTACAGGAGGATAAACCTTGGTTTATGCTTTTTGCTGATGATATTCTTCTTGTAGATAAGACTAGAGAAAAAACTTAGGAAAAAAATGAATTATGGAGGCCTACATTGGAGTCTAAAAGCCTTCGTTTAAGGAGAACTAAAACTAAATACATAGAGTGTAGTTTTAGTAATAGTAGCTCTAGTGACAGAGTTGTAACTATGGTTGATCAAATTATTAAAAGGTGTGAACGCTTTAGATATCTCGGGTCTATTGTTCAAAGTGATGTTGATATAGATGGGAATGCTATTAGTAGAATTCAAGTTGGTTGGTTGAAGTGGAGGAATGCTTCGAGCCTATTGTGTGATACAAAAGTACCGCCTAGACTAAAAGGAAACTTTTATAAGATGGTGCTGAGACTTGCAATGCTCATTGGCGCTGAATGCGTGGCCTTTAAAAGAGAAGCATAAACTAAGTGTTCCTGATATGAGAATGCTTAGGTGGATGAGTAGCGTTACACTTAAAGATAAAATGCAAAATCAATATATTCGTGATAGGGTTGGTGTAGCTTCAGTGGCGGACAAAATTAGAGAAAGTCGTCTTAGATGGTTTGTTCACATTAAACGTCGACTATCTGATGATCTGATTAGAAGAGTAGATGTTTTAAATTCTACTTATGTTAATAAAGGCAGAGGTAGACATAGAAAAACTTGGACATATTGTATAAAAAATGATCTTAATTTATTAGAAGTAAATGATATGACACTCAATAGGATGCAATAGAGAAAAAGGATTCATGTAGCCGACCCCACATAGTGGGATAAAGTTTTGTCGTTGTTGTTGAGATGACTCAAGAATTTCACTATTTTGATTCTGCTAATCCTTGGAAACAAGATAGTTATAGAAAATAAGCATTCCATGTATAGGTCGAGCCTAGGGACAAATAATAAGGAAATGTTATTTCTTTAAAATGAAGAAGTTGGGGACCTCTATAATTCATAGCACAATATGAAATATAATATTTCTGGGGAAGTAATTCATTCTCTTTCGAATGGTGATCTTGTGGGTTCCCTTGAGATTGATATATAGCCATAAACTCATGGTTAATAGCTATTAGTCTTTATTTTTATCATATTACTTTTTTTGGATGACATCAGAAGGGCTTTCCAATAATTGTAAAAGACATGCATGTGCCAGTGTTGCCATTACAACCTCTCAACACCAGCATTGAGCTATCATGCAACATGAAAAAGCATTGTTGTAGGGATGTGCATTATTTGGTTTAAACCAAAAAACTAAACCAAGTCAATTTGGTTAATTCAGTTCGGTTTAAACAAAAAATTATGTTATGGTTTTAAGAATATCAAAGTTTGGTTTTCGTTTTACGGTTCGGTTTTACTTCTTAGTAAATCAAATGAACTGAAAACCAAATTTTCTAGGCAAATTTTACTTGAAATGTTTAGAAATAAATTTTCTAGTGATCAACATTAAATAATCCTCACTTGGTAATTTTCATTTTCTCTCTTTATCATCATCTTCTTTTACCTTCAAACTATATTTCGGTTTATGTAAAACTGAACCATTTAAACCGAATTATATTTTGATTTGACAGGTTCGGTTTTATCAAAATTTTGTTTGGTTTGGTAGTATGGATTTTTTATTACGGTTGAAGTCGGTTTGCCCAATTTGAAAACTGAACCATCCGAACCGATTGAATGCACACCCCTACATTGATGCTTGGTTTACAATACCAAAAAAATACAACATTTTAGAAACCCAACCACAACACTATCTTGGTTTACAAAAGAATAACCATCAATACCTACGTTTATAGGAACTAGGCCCATTAATTTTTTTTAGTTAGAATTGATGGTCATAAATCCCATTTATTAATGGGTGGCATTATGAATCCCCTGGAAAGGTTGAAATCAAAACAGAGACGCCAAGAGTTCGAATAACTTTGGCATTAATATGCATGATTTTGCATTTTCCATGCATAAATACCTGAACTTTTTAAATCTAGTAACATTAATTCTCTGGTTGGAACTCATGCACAGATCATGTCATCTAGGGATATCAATACCTACGTTTTAGGATACCAAACAAGCTTGGAACTTAAGTATTGATGCCTGAGTGTCCATTAATGCCTAAGCTGCAAGAAACCACCACACCATGTCAAGTTTTAATCTTACTCTCATGCATAAAATAGTTTACCATAATTATTCAGAAAAAAGGGAAACCGTAAGGCTTCTTCTTCCTTTTTTATTAATGTCCTATCTCATCAAAAGGAAAAATCGATGTTACATTTTTCTGCGCATTAGCACAAGAATATTCACGCCTAAGTATATCTTTCAATACGATAGAGTAACAGAAGGATAACCTAGCAAATTATTTCAACTGCAGGTTAAACAGTGGTAAACCAGATAAAAGACAGACATTTTAGGTTCAAAATGGTCAATCCCGCCAAAATAAACATAAGAGTTCCCTTCCCTCCCAAACTATTTCTAACAATTACAATAATAAAATATCAAATCCGCATCAAAAAAGATGACGAACGGGAAGATCGGGCAAGGGAAAAGGAGGACCTGGTGGTCGCAGTTACGGCAGGCATAGAGGAGGATCTTTTGTTCCTTGGCTTCTTTCGGGTAGAGAATGTTATTACTGACACGGAAAAGAGAGAGGGAGAGTTAGTGTGAGCGAAAGCCAGAGGGAGGGGCAGTCGTGTTGTTTTCTGATTTCGAGTCAAAAACGAAAGCAGTCTTACCACTCGCGGCAAAACTTCATGGTGCTCATGGCTGCTCGGGTTCTGGGCCGCTGCTGAGTTGCCTTCCCCTGCACTCTCCCGGCAAATGTTTTATTTTATATTTTCTTTGAAAAACAGAAGGTGCTTGTTTGTAAATGGTGATCATTAAGAGGTGGGAGAAGCAAATATTTTATTTTAAGTTTAGTGGATTTTCTTATTTTATTTTTTTTGTGCCCGTTGATACTGCAAATTGAAGAAATATGACTGTTTGATATACTCAAAGTTTTACTTCAGAGACCATTCAAAATGTAATTTTTCCTTCAAGGAAGAGGTCGGTGTTCGATGGCAAGGCCTCAGTGAGTGTTTCCATTTTCAGCAAAGTTTTTGTGAGGTCGTTTATTTTCTCCCGAGTCTTCGAGTCTATTAGGGCCACCCCTTAAGGTTTCTCCCGTGTTGTTGTTCTGATGACTTTTGAGGTCACCCCCATTAATGCCTGGAGGAAGTTAAAGTCACAGTGAAGAATTCAGGACATACCCTCCCATGAGTTTTTGACTGAGAAGACTGTTTATGAAGTACTCACGGCACTTGTGAGCCCAAATCGATTCCATGTTTTGATTGATTGTTCCCATCATGTCCCCACTAGGATAGTCAAGAAGTCAGTTTCTCTAACCCTTGGTTCAGTTCCCTTTAGGTCGACAATCCCCATTTGCGATGTGGCTTCCCCGGACCTATATCTCCAACTCATGGCCTAGGTTCTTCTAGGTCAGCAACACCTGTTAGCAGCCCGACTTCCCTGAGATCCATGGTTCCTACTCCTAACCCAGGTCCGTCCAGGCTTGTGGTCTATCTTTCAATTGATTCAACTCAATTCCTTTCAAGAAAGATCAAGGTTGTCGTGCACACTTTTTGAGGGAGGGGCACTATCATTGGTTGAGAGTCCCTCTCCTACATTACTGATAATTGTAAGCAAATGTTGCAAAAGCTTATGTATCATCCATGACTCACCAATGCAGCTAAAAGGAGGGCTAGAAAGGTGAGATCAGCCTGCAAGGCTGCCTAATGCCCTGCATGGCTAGCTACCATTATCTTGGTGGTCCCTCTGGCCGTGGATTTTCTACAGCACCTAAAGCTAATGCTTGTACTTTTTCTTCCTCTATTATACTTGTAGCCAAGACCACGCTTTGTGTACCTTTATTTTTAAAGAATAGAGAAAGAATGTTTTTTATTATCATGTTTTAGCTCTAACAAATGGCAACATGACACATGCTAGAGGTGGGAAATCCAAGGGATACCCTCGTACGTCCTCCTACCATTATGAGAGGAAGGTCTTGTACCACCCTATCATGACAGATAATGGGTTTGGAAAGGAACAGCTAAGCCGAGCTCTGTAGAGCCAACTCCTATAGATGTTCTCACTCCCGCCCCCATCGCCAACTTTATGTGGGATAGTGAGGTGGTGGAGTGAGATTCTACTTATATGTATGTTCTCATTTCTATAGAAGATGATTTGATGGAAATTCTTCCTAGTTTCATCACTACCCCCACATCTTCTCAGGATGAACCCTCAAGATGATTATTTTATTAACCTAACAAATCTTCTAATAAATTATTTAGATGACCTAGATGAGAATGACTTGCTTGGAGAAGTGTTTATTAAGTAAGAGTCCCTTCTTGTATAACAACCTCCAATAGGTTGCATCATGTTCATTACCAGAAGGAGGATTGCTCTTGAAGATCCCTCCTATGATTCCAATCATGTCGATCTTTATAGATCCTCAAAGTCTCAGGATGTTGTTGCCATTGAACGTGACATGGGAGGAAGGGAGGCATTTTTATGTATCTCCAAGATTAGTTGGCCTAGAAGATGACTAACATGACTTTGATCTCTTCTCAGATCACGACACTATAGCATGAGAGAGCCAGACCACCAGTGGTCATGCTACCTATTCTAGTTGTGATGCACTATGCAACATCTTTTGTCTAGCCTGTGCATATGCTCGCCATCATTTCATGTAGTATTCTACAAATATTTCTTGTCGTTGTGACTGACAACTAGTTATAATTTCTCGTTGATGAGAAGATTAATATTATTTTGGTAGCCCAAAAGAACATCACTACTGTCCAGAGAGGGATACCATATCCTGAGAAATATGAGTCTATCCCTATCTGAATGGTTTCACTCCCCCATAATTTTGACAGTTTTGAGGTGATGGGAACTCTAGGAAGCACATAGGCATGTAGCCTAGTTTTTAGTGCTTTATTGTAATATTAGCAACAATGATGCCAACCTATGCAGTTTTCATCATCAACTTCACTTAGTTTACCTTTAAATGGTATGTAAAGCTCTCAAATGGTTATTTTAATAAGTTCATTGAGCTTAAATACACCTTTGTGAGGTACTTCTCATATGCACACCATCATGTTAGCATGAGTAACCTGATGATAGCATAGTAGAACCCTAGTGAGTCTCTTGTGGACTTTATTACTCAATTGAGGAACTTGGGCATACAAAGCGATCCTCCTCCACATGAACCATAAGTGGTTTCTTTTCTTCTTAGCAAGTTGAGAGGCCTGATCGCCACCTCGCTTAAGTTGCATTCTATGAGGACCTTTGAGAAAGAACTCTCAAAGTGTCCAACCTTTAAGGGACTTTAATGTCCTTGAAGTTCAAGGCAACACCAATACAAACAAGGGGAAGAAACCTTCCCATGCTATAGGCCCTTTTAGAAGGACATATGAAAGTTTAGCGTTGACCTTTTGCAATAGTGGGGCTATTGCAGCAGGCAAACTAGCTTACCAATGATTTTATAAGAAGAGAAGCAATCCTTCCTTTATTGGAAAGAAGCATCAAGCTTATTATTTTAGAAAGGATTGTGTCTGTAAAATTAAGAACCTAATAAAGTAAGGCATGTAGTTTCCCTTACCCTCAAGACCAGATGCAGTTCGGAGGACATTCGAGCCCAACTGTGGTGCCTACCACAACCACCACTAGAGACATGTTTTGAAGGAGTGTTACTGTTGGCATCATTTTTCAATGTCTTTCATGTTTGACACATGTTTTTATGTCATGGTACTATATTATTAAATAGGTATGTTTATGTGATGCAAAACATCCATGAAAACCACTTCCTGCACTAATTGGACTCAAATTATCTCAACTGTCAATGAGTTTGTTCAATTAATCTCTTATCATAAAAAGACTGCATGAGTGCGCCCGGAGCATCAAATTTACCAAGGGAGAACACTCATATTGTTGAGATTTTATTACATAACACGTAAATCGATGCACACAAATAAAAATAAAAATACAGAATTTAAAAAAAATATTTCCTTTTAAAACCCACTCCTTTTGGCCAAAAAGAGGAGATCAACACCACAATGCCCTGGCCCCCATCCTTCACACGGAGCTTACCCCCTGGTCGGTACTCTCCCCCATGCTAACATGCACCCTTGGATCTCTCACGCTCACCAACCTCCCTTTCGTCTCTACCGGAAAACCCTCACCAGTGCCTCCTTCTGCCAGAAACCCTGACCTACACCTCCTCTCGGTCTGTGGACCCTCGCGGTCTTCCCTGTTTACCTTCGCTTGTAGATTATGTCACTTTCCCTTCTCTCCGATGAGCTGTTGGACATCTTACTGTGATAGCTTCCGCTAGAGGCCTATTTCCACACTACTAGTATTGTCGTGAGCTTCTCCACTCTCCACATAGCAAGTTCCCTTTCTCTCCTACCCATGGAATCCAACTCCAAGCTATGCCCGAGAACCATCTCACAGCTCTTCCTCTCTTTCTCCCAACTGAAAAGCACAAAGAGCCCCTCTACATCTCTCATTCCAAATCACACAACAACCTCTCTCCACTCACCTAGGCATCCTTTTCTTCCTCTCCTTCTATCTTACCTGAACAACCACCTTCTCCCTCACAGCAAATTAAGCCTCTCACTCCCCTTTGTCCACTTAAAAAAAATAGCTTCCAACCACCCTAAAACTGAGAGCTCCCTTCACACTTCTCCTTTTTTTCTCCTTACCGAGCAAACATCCCACTTCCTCCTCCTTCCAAGCAAACCCGTGCACTCCATTTTATTTGTCTTCCAAAACTTCTCGTGCTTCCATCATTTCTTATGTTAAGTAGTGAGCTTTCTTGAGGGGTTATTAGAAGAAGATGTGAGGCCGTCTTCATTCTTGTATAAAGGGAGGCTAGGACAAGCAAAGATTACGTGCCATCAACCATCATGAAAGTGAAAGTGCTTCTAAAATTTGTTTTTCTTCATATCAAGCAAGCCTTTTAGATCTTTGTGTTAGAGAATTAAGTTTAGGGTGATGTTAGTTTAGGGGGCTATTTTATTGATTTTTCCCTACGATTTTCCTGAGTGATTTTCTTAAAAACCCTAGCTCCTAACATAATTGGCCAGGATTAAGATAATCTCGTGATTGTTTGGCGATTTCACTCTTGATGGAGTTGAAGCCTCCTTTGACTTAGAGAATGGGGATTCTTTGACCCCTCATTCCCTAAGTTACAAGGGCTATGTCTATGGTAAAAGCCTCATTTCATGATGGTTTTCCTTTGCAGAGAAGATCTTCATTTCCTTGCCAAATAATTAGATGTAGGCTCTTCATTACCTTGTGTAATGATGGTTGTTACACACCTTCATCCTATTCCTAGAACATATGTGAGGTCGTTAGGAAGAGTTTGATTTACCATCAAGCACATGTATGTTGTTTGCTTCATATTGCATGTCATGCTTTTAAAAATGTGCAGTAAAATTATTTTTGCATGTATCCTCGATTGGCCACCTATCTCGGTTAGTTCGATCAACTATCTATGGTCAGATTTGGCCGGTCGACGCCTTGTTCGGTCATTTTTGTGTTAGTTTGACCAGTTGACCGCCTTGGTCCTGTCAACCTCCCCAGTTGATCCGATCAACCATTTTTGGCCTCTTTGAACCCTTGATTGGTCATTTTGGGCTGGTTTGATCAGTTAATCACCTTTGACTGGCTGACCGCCCTGGTCGGTCTGGTCAGACATTTTATTGGCTGACGTTATTTAAATGATGCATGACTGCATTCTTATATGCATTTCTTTTGAGTTATTATCATTAACACATACACTTATGCTCTCGTACTAATACCTTAACGAGCATTTATGAGCTTATGTCCCCATACATTCATATTGGATATTTGTGCTCCACTCGGGTACAATACTTTGTACACTTGCTAACATTTTTACATATCATTGTGTACTGTGATATGCACGCTCACATTTATATTCACATGTTGTTGCATGTCTTTTTGCATGCCCCCATGTATGTCATCATATCTTGTATGCTTGAGATCTTCACATGGCTTATGTTTCTACATGTTCATGTTGAACATTCATATGCCCTGTGAGGGGGTGGTTTGCGTATCAGGCCTACCCGGTGTGTGACTCTCCCTAATGAAGGTCATTCTATCTTGTTTCCTACGACACCACATATGAGTGTTTTAGGCATGTCACGTTGTGCCTAGCACAAGTCATCCTATCTAGCCACTGAATCTGCCAAGTGCATAATATGTGTTCACTTAGGTGTATGATTATCAACTATAATAGGTCATACTCTCTAGCATCTGAACCCCTCTAGTGTGTGATACATACCACATGATACTCATAACATCATTTTGCTCAGCTACGAGTCTATCACTTGCATGATCACACTTTGTGTGACTTCTTTCATCATGCATTGATTTTTCTTGCCACTTGCATAAGTTAGTTTGATTGCCTTTTGGGCGATGTGTAGTTCTTATTTGAGGTGTCTTGTACCTAAAGTGATCAAACCTCATACCATTTGTCTATGTTGTTTTGCATTAGTGCAACATCTGTTTGTCACTTGTATGAGCTGGGTTTCGTCTTGGGCGAGGTGTAATTCCTCTTTAAGATGTCATTTACCTGATGTACCCAGATTGCATATGTCATATGAGTGAAGCATCTTTGCATTGTCACTTCGCATGCTTGCATATGGATTACCAAGTTTCCTTGATAGCAGATCTACCCACATAGATGAGTGACCTATTGTTGGTCTTGATGTTTTAATGATCATTGCTTGCAAGGATATCTCAGTGAACTATGTGAGTTATTGCATCATGATCAACAAGCATATGTATGTGCTAAGGTTCAAAGAGGTCTAATAGGTGGCATGTAGGCTTTTTTGTTTTCTTAGGACTTGTTTTAAAAGTATTAAAAAAAATTATTTCTATTACATATATGTATCATATTTTGAAATCTATTTTAAAACTATTACATTCTAGCTTAGACCATCTGTAAGGTCAATCTTTTAAAGTTGTTACTTGCATAGAACTTACATTTAATTACATCTCTTAGAATTATTGAATCCTTAGGATGGATCAAGGGCTGGTGACTCCACAAAAAATATGTCAATCTTTACCAACACTTCCTGCACACATTTAGTTGTATGTGACTAAGCCATCTTGTTTGATATGCTTGCTAAACAAGAGCTAGGGTGTAGTTAAGCTTTTCATATGTGTCGGTTATTTTTTATCGTTTGCTCCTAGCCTGCCTTTTTTTATTTTTTTATGCGTTTACTAGGAGTTAAACATGCGCACTAGTATATTTAAGGGTGATCTTCTTGCATCATGTCATGTCCAATATAAAGGAGCCTTAATGACTTAAACTAACACATTTTCTGCGGGCATGGTTAGCCCTCCTCCCACCAGACATGGCCTATTTCACGTTGCATGATATAACCCATGTTAATCCCAAGTATTTTTTGGACTTTTACTATGTATTTTCTTTTAGGGTATGTGCACGAGTTCTAAGGTGTGTAATGCGGGGACCAAGAGCTGTTAACTTGTGTCATGTACCTTAATTGTAGATTTTTATTCTTGTATTGAACTAGGATGAGACATGTCTATGTGGAGCTTGACTGCTCTTTTTATTTTTCTAGAATATGTTACCAACCCAGCTACACCTGACCTATTTATTATTTTTATTCATATGACCATGTCTAATTTTTATTGAGTGTTGTCATTTTTGCTTTTTTTTTATTGTTAGTTTGTCTGGAATGCTCAATAAATATATAATTTAGGCTCTTTAAGAACCTTAAAGTATAATTTTTTCTTCAAAAAAGCTAATAATAAAAGATTGAAATAAATTAAAATATCTTAATTTTTCAAAATATGCTTTTATTTCTTGCATGGCCTTCGAGGCAGATTTAAAATGGGCTTCATTGCATGGATATAACCAAAGTTATACCTAATAGGGCATCCATATTAGGACTTGTTTAGATAATTGTGTTATATTTACATGTCTTAAGGAGAAGCTCTTGTGCTTCTTCAACCCATGTGGTAAAGCATATGATTTATACTTAGGTCGTTATCTAGCTTGCCTTGGTATAAGTCCTTTATGGGAGTGTTTTGGCTATGTAGTTGGAACTCTCTTTTCTTTTCCTTTCCAGTGGCCTCCTCATCATTTACTTGGCAAGTATAAGTCCCATTTCTCCTACTTCTACCTACAAAGGGCCATAGGGTTTAGAAGTCTCTTTCCTCTAACCTTAGGGTTATAGTGTTTTGTTTGGACTATGCAACACATGAGTTGCTGACAATGGGCTTCTGATCGAGTTGAGTTGACAACCTTCAAGACTAAAGACTTAGGGTCCTAATAGCTTGAATCTATGGATCTATGGAATTATGATCCTATTATCTCTACTTGATTAGGATTTCTTTTCCTTACCTCTTGGTATCCCTGACCCTTTCTCTCCTTTTAACACCTCATTGATGTTATCCCATTGGCCCTGATTGTAGATAGATTGTTGCTTGTTTGAGATATAGAGATTTACTCTTTGCCCTTATAGGTTGGTTAGGCCTTGAGACATAGTATAGACCCTATCAAGATGATCTGATTATTTTTATAGGCCTCGTTTGTTGATGAGCCACTAATTATGTGGGTGTGTGAGAGACTCACTCTCTACTCCTGTTGCTTGGCGTAAGCTTTGATAGCTTTGAGATGTTCCAATGAAAGTATCTTCCTTTGTGACACCCATTTTTACTAGTTATCACTTGAATGTAAGTAGGACCCTTATTATCAAGAGTATTCTTGGGTATATCCTAAGATGTAATTAATCAAAGAGATGCGTCCCTTTGGGAGTTGCTCTCGACCCCAAAATAAAAACATTCTTTTTGGTTCTTTGGTTATGGATTGCTTATGTAGGTATTCTCTTCATGGATATTGTATTTCAAGATATTTTGATTTTGTTTTATTTAGATTTATACTCTCAACCTATCACACAAAAATTACCTTATATAAGCTCTCAATATTTCTTTTTAATTTATTTATCTATTTTTATTGTATATTCTCATCATTCTACTTCTTTTCTTCTTGTGAACATTTTTTATGATAAGAGAGAGAGAGATTTACTAAGAAAGGAGAATTCATATGACGATATATATATAAATAAACAAGCTGTCAACTTCAAATTAAAAAGAACAAAAAATAACTATCACTTTAAGAAATGGATAAAGTTGAAGTATAAGGTTAGGAGCATAGAGATTCTCAAGCAATCTCCACTGGAGTGTCCATAATGAATTTAGTCATGTCCCTTAGGATTATGTATTATCTTTTACTCATGATTATGAAGTGGCATCTATTTCTTTTTTACACCTCTTATTTTCACTTTTTTGTTTGTTTTGATAGTTCAGAGTGTGATAAGGAGCTTCTTCCTAAGCTTAATTTAGGCAATACTTTCAGGGTGCATGTTAATGAGGACTCTTGCAAAAATGAGAGCCTCTCACCCTATCCTAAACCTTGATTTGATGAATTGGCTAGGGATTCTAGTGACAAGAATGTTCCCTCTGGGTCCCTTGTCAAGGACATTCAACAAATTCAACCGAGGAGAGGTAAACTAGTTCTGTCTAAAGCTATAAGGCCCACTGCCCAAGATAAGGGGAAGAATATCATCACTCAAGATGTTGGAACTACCCTTGTTCCTTCAACTTAGGATAAGTTCTTGGATAGTCATTTCAGCAAGGTGGATTATAATATCGCAACTCACTTTAAGAAGCTACCAATATTATTAGGTGTCAATGGTGCGTTGATATTGTCCTTTGAGTTGTGATAGTTCTTGGTAAAGGCTCTTTAAGAGCTTAAGTTTATCGAGTTTACTTTTTTGAAAAGAAATTGAGAGCTAAGCTCTTCTTAGAAGATGTTTGTCCTTCCCCAATAATGACATCTTATTTGGTACAACAAATCAGAACCGCCAATCATATGTAATAGCCCTTATGTATGAGAATAATTTGAACTATATAATGGTTGACCATCTATGAGTATTATCAATACCGACACCCTTGTGTTACTTTCCCATAGATTGAGGCACTTAGGCTCTGACCGAATCATGTTACACAACTTTAATGAGAAAGGTCAAGCATCACTTAATTCCATCATTCATCCTCTTTAGTTTGGAGAGTTGAATATTGATATTAAATTCCATGTGATAGATAGTAACACATTGTTCAAGTTGTAGCTAGGCCATCCATGGATTCATGCTTATGGGGTAGTACTTTTAACCCTCCATTAGTGTATGAAATACATAATTAGAGGTGAATATTTTTCTATCTCTCATGATTCTCAACTATTCTAGATTAAGAAAATTGAAATATATGAGGACATCACATATTATGTGCATCCTCTACTCACCACTCGCATTGTGATGCTTGGGTAGCATATTTTATCCACTTGCCCATCTCTCTCCATCGAGAGGTGAGATGGGCGCTGGGACAAAAAAATCCTCGGTGTCGTCCCATCACAACTTAGAATGAGTTTGATCTTTCTCCCATTAGCGAGGATTTGGATAGAGATTGATTCTAATGATTATTCTAAGCCAGATGTAGATGCTCATGATGTTTAATCTTACCATATGAGAGAGCTCCGACTTTGGAGAACTTGAATGAAGAGATCTTATACGACACGTGTTCTCCATCAAGATTGTTGGTATCACAAATATCCACCTTGATTGATATGAGGCAATTTTACATGTTTTTCATGTATTTAATATGCCTTTTCATCCATATTTATCATAATTTTACACTTTAAAAAGGCTTTTTTTAGTGTTTTGCAGGTTACAGAGGATCAAACACATAATTGAGAGCAAGAAATTATGGATGCATATGAGTTAAATAGGCGTAACCACACCTAAAATCAACATAATTACACCACCTGGTCTAGTTGGATAGCTTGGTTACACAAAACATAAGCATATGCTATATCTAGTATAGCCATGCCTCATTTGGTTGTGACTACACTTGTTGATAAACTACACAGTGTGACCATGCTATCGAGGCTGCTTCTACACTTGGAAAGGTTACCTTGTTAAAACTGGATAAGAACTATAAGATGATATATTAAGCATTAGTTGAACATCTTGGGGAGATGAGGCTAAAGTTAGAGAGATTTTTGGAGAGTTTGAGGGTTCCATTAGGGTTTTCCTCTTCCTTTATTAAGGGAGGAAGCTCTAAGTGCTGATCTCTTCTATTTATCTCTTGCTTATTGTTTTCTTTGAGATAATATTTTGGCATGAGTCAATTTTACGTGATTTCACTCATTTTTTTCCTACATTTTTCCTTATATTATTCCTTAGTTATCATGGAATTACAATTGTGGAAGATTTTTTTGTTGATGATGTGCAGGTTACAGGAGATCACACACATGTTGAAAGGAGAAAAACCATTAAAAAGCAGCCATAATTGGCATGACCACGCCTGAACTTGATGTGACAACACTCTTTTATCACATAGGTAGTGACGTGGCCAAGACTGAATCAGGCATGACCACGTCGCATGATTGTAAAAGTAGGCATTACTAAGCCCAAATCAGGCATGACCAAGGCTAGATCAAGCATGAACACACCGTCAGATTTAGAGTACTGGCTTGAGCATGCCTGATATTAGCGTGACCACGCCGATGGATCAATAAATTTTTCTGGAAATAAATTTCTTAACAAATCAGAGAGTTTGATTATAAAAAAATAGTCTTAAGGTAGCTTTGAAGAGGGAGGAGCAATTGAAGATGGCTGGAGATAGAATTTGGAAGGATTGAAGAGCTTCTTCTTTAGGATTTCTTCCTTACTTGAGGTCGAAGTCCTAAGGGATTTTTCTTATTCTTTTCTCTTATGTTTTTCTTATTTATTTGGAGAGGAGATTGTGTGGGGGAGATTTCTGCTATTGTGAAAGAGGAAAGAAATTATTTTGTAAGTTTTTACTTTCAAGTTTTTTTTGCCACAATGATTTTTATGGATTTTAATTTGCATCATTCTTTCCAACATGAGTGGTTAAGTTCTTTTTCTCATCTCTGTAATGGAAGGATTGTGGTTTTGTGTTTTTCTCAGATTGTTTTTCCTCAGTAATGTTTTCCTGAGCTTTCATGTTTATGTTGTTGTGTTAACCATTAGATTTCATTTACTTCTGATCTAACCAATTAGAATGATAAAATATTTTGTGTTCTATGACTTATGTCTGTTTTGTAGAGGAAAAAAATGGTTAACCACAAAATTTACATAAAAATAGTCATATTCTACCAAGGTTTTGCAACCTAAAAAGAGGATCAGAATAATCCTGCGGAATGCCATGAAGATTAAGGGAACTTAAATTCATGGGTTCTAGCTTATTTTAACCCCAAGCATAGACATAAGAAGAACTTTTCATCAATATTGACAACTATCACTTAAAAAAAAATCTTAGCATATCACAAATCACCATGATTCTTAAATTACGGAGCCACGAGACTCTTCACTCTTACAGAATCGTAAGATTTATTCTCTTAATGTTTTCGTTTGTTCATCAACATCATTTATTTTATTTTATTTTTTAGTAGGATTTTAGAAACTCTAGCTCTTGTTCGTGATCACGCTGAATTAGGTTTAGTTGTTTAGTAAAACTGGAAATTCATCCTTCAAAATATTCTTAGCTCTTTCCTTGTGAGATTGATACGTGGAACTCTCCAACCATATTAATACTTGACACGTATACTTGCGTGATTGACTGGCTTACTTTGTGGTAAGTTTTTTATCATCAGGTTTTGAGTGTTATTACATAAAAAAATGTGTTAAGAAGAATTCTAATTTTAGGAGAACTATAGTTGAATTGCTGAGAATCTAGATTTGGCAATTTTTATTTCTCCTTCTCAATTTATTTCATCTTTGTTGCATTTGTATTGTTATTTTGCTTTCCTTTAGTTGCTGAAAAATAAAAAAATAGAAAAAAATAAAAATTTTAAAATGCCAAAAAATAAATATTTGTTGTTGAATATATTTCGCTCTTTCTTTTCTATTAGTGTTGTTTTTTTTGCAAGTGAGTGTTAACTGACTAGTGTGGGTCGGTGTGACCATTTTCTTATTAGGAGTATGTTCTTTCTATTTCTTTTGTATGCATAGAGGAGCTGAGTCTGACCTCGCCCCTTTTGACCTTGAGATTGACCACACTTTTAGACACCAGAGGAGAGCACAATTGTCCACTGACACATTCTTAGAGATGGCTAGCCCTCAGGATCCCACCATGAAACCCCTTAGAGATTATGTCAACCCATTAGTTGAAAAGATTCAAATTAGCATCAATTACCCCACTGTTGAAACCAATAGCTTTGAGTTGAGATCTGTCATAATTCAAATGGTCCAAAATAACCAGTCTGGGGAAACACCATTTGAAGACCCTAAACTTCACTTAGCATACTTTCTATAGTTTTGTGCCACATTCATATACAACGGTGTTCCTTACGATGTCGTTATATTGAGGATCTTCCCATTCTCCTTACGAGATAGATCCAAGATGTGTTTAAAATCTTTTGCCCTAGGTTTCATTACCACTTAGAATGACCTAGCCAAAAAAATTCTTAGCCAAATATTTTCCTTCCACAAAGACTGTCAAGCTTAGGAATGATATCAAATCATTTGTCTAGATAGAGGGGGAAACTATTTATGAAGCCAGAGAATGATTTAAGAAATTACTTTGGAAATGTCCACACCATGCCATGTTCAATTGTCTGATAATTCAAATTTATTACATCAGGCTTGTAGGTTCACTTAGATCCATTATAGATGCTATTGCATAAGGATCCTTAAAAGCCAAACCATTTGAGGAATCTTATACACTGACTGATGAAATGACAAACAATAACTTCCAGTGGCCTTCTAGTAGGGTAAACCCAAAGAAAGTGGCTAGTGTGTAAGATAATTTTGTCTTTACTATCCTGACAGTCCAAATAACAACCATTTCTAGAAATTTAGACAATAGGGGGTAATTTATATGCAAGGGCTGCCACCAAGTGGAGTAGTGAAGAATGGACAAGTGGTAGATCCTAGCCCAATTATTTTAGAATATGTTAATGTCATAAAAAAACCAGTCATAACCCTTATTCCAGTACCTACAACATAGGATGGAAAAATCATTCAAACATTTCATGGCGTAGCAATAATAGGGGCACCCTAAAATTAATCTAGTAGGTAATTAGAACATCTAAGGAAATAACCCCAGAAGTTTCCATACCCACCAGGATTTCATGACAGTACCCAACACATCTAAAAAAAGTCACCTATTGAGGAACTAGTACTTCAAATGGAGAAACAACTACAAAGCAAAGCTTTTGCCATTAAGAATCTTAAAACCCAATCTAGACAGCTAGCAAAATCAATGAATAATAGACCCATATGAGTACTCCTAAGCAACACTGAGGTGAACCCTATAGATAAAAAATTTGGAACAGTGCAAGGTAATTGGAGTGAGGTTGACGAAACAAGGTGGGGTATCCCTATGAATCCTAACTTAGGAAGAATTGTCTCTCTCATTCAGATTGGCTCAAATGAGAGACTCCCACCTCCCTTTTCTCAGAGACTTCAGAATCCTATGAACGACCAAGGTAGCTTTACTATTCCCTATGCCATAGGAGAAACATTTCGTGGGAAGGCCCTCTATGACTTAAGATCTGGTATTAATTGCATGTCTCTAGCCATTTATAAGCTACTTGGATTAAGAAAAGTCAAACCCATCACCTTAACCCTGAAATTAGCTGATCAATCTATAGTACTTCTCAAGGAATCATTGAGAATGTGCACGTTACTAAGGACAAATTAAACTTTCCCACTGATTTTGTGGTGTTTGACATAAAGAAGGATAAGGAGGCGCGCTTAGTTCTTAAGACACCATTTTTAGCTACGAGAAGGGATATTATTGATGTTCAAGAGGGACCATTGTTAGCTATAAGAGGGGCTATTGTTGATGTTCAGGAGGGTAAAGTGATTCTGAGAGAAAATGATCAAGAATTAACATTTAAGGTGCTGAAATCACTTGATTTTTGACCCAACTTGCAATTACGTAGTAATTTTAGTTCAGAAATAAGGCCAAAAGCTTGACCCAATTTATATTTTTAGCGACTAGTGTGCAAAATTAAATATTATATACAATTGATAAAAATGATTTACACACTAGGGGTATTACGCAAGTATATATATCGTTTCAAGTAATATAGAGCTCTAATGGAGTCTCAAGTATCGATCCCACAGTGATAGGAAAAATTCTTATAGGATGACTTTAATAAAACTCTCTTTAAACTGTAGTTAAATTATATAGGAAATGAAAAAAAGTTTTTGTGTATTACCTAATCCTACAAAATTAAAAGGAATGTTAAGTATGTTAAGCAAATGCATAATGTAAATGTAAGACAATTTAAAAAGGTTAAAATGTAAAGTTACCACTAAGCAATCAAAAACTAAAAATGTATAGAAGAGTTCAAATTTGTATAAAATATCCTTCCCATTGCAATGAGTTTATAATTGGTGTAAGAATTAAATAAATTTATATATAATTAATGTATTGTGCCAAATAGAAGCATATATATTATTTTCCCTCTCTCGAGTGCATAAAGAACATTGACTAATCTAGAATTTAGTCCCTAAACACGTGGTTAAGCTGGGAAGAAACTAGTCATCACTTTAGAGTTCTCATTTATCCCTCACTAGAAGGCTAACATATTGCTTCAGTTTCCAAACTTTTGGACCAAATTGGAAATTTTAGTATGTCACTCTAAAACCTCTAATCTACACCCATCAAAACTTTTTTTTCCTATTGTTTTACACTTAACTACAAGGACTACATTGTCATCCTTGAGAGTAAATGTGCTTCTTACTTTATTGTGGAAAGCATAGCCCTTGTCGGGTCACTACGTTTCACAACAGATTTTAAGAAATCAATTGGCAAAATTGATAAGTAAACTAAACATAAAGTTTAAATCATCACAATTTATGGAATTAAAAGAATTCCTACTAAACTTCATTCCTACACGTAATTATTTCTCATTGCAGGGAAAAATATAAAGGAAACTACTCAGATCTCAAGGGGAAGAACATGGATTTATAAATAAATATAAGTTTACAAAACAATACTAAGTAAAATAAACAAACTACACAACTTATCTTGAACTCTTTCGCAATCAATCCTTATAGCTCATTTGAATCACTCACTCTCCTTATAATTCCACTCCATCTCACTTAGAACTGTAGTGAAGAAGATATCTCTTATTTCTCCTCATCTCCTCCAAATCTAAGGAAGCCTTCAAGACTTTCTCTTCTTTAAGAAGACTCTCATTCTCTCTAAAACAACTCTCCTTTCTCTCTAAAAGAACCCCCTTTTGAATCTCCAGAAGTCTCTTTAAATAGACCTCTAAAAATCAACAAGAGTTTCTTCAAGCACCCCTTCAAAATTCATCCACATTCATTGAATCTTCTAGATAACCGCCTATGGCGCCAAGACGTCAGGGCTCCAGGTCAACTTGGCTACTTTGCTTCTTTTGATTCCAACTCGCTCAATTTTTGTTTCATTTGCTCCACTTGCTCCATTTAGTGTACCTACAACCAAAAACATTAAAAATACATTTCATTAAAGTGCAATATCACAAAAATAAGCTTTAAATATGCAAATAAAAGTAACATATTTTAAGCATGTCAAAATCCCCCAAACTTAATTGTTACTTTTTCTGAAGTAACTTATTGCTTTTGAAAAATCAAATATGTTAACATGTGGTAGTGGGTTTCATTAAAGACCTCTATAATCTTGTCCTATAAATATGGTAGTTATGATTTAGAATATTTTAGCAATTTAGGCTAAAAAAAAGACATGAACATTTTGTAATCAAGTCTAGGAATTATAAATTTTTAATCATTTTAAAAATTTATTGTAGTTTGGAAAAAACATCGAGGTCTTAGAAAAATAACAAATAGAATTTAAGATAATTCTACTAGTAAAGGTAAACTAATACTTTAAGAAAATAAAAGCTCAAAATTGTAATAAAGTTTTTTTCTTTAAAGTGATTAAAGTGTAGTCAATTTTTAATTAGACATCCATTCAAACTTCTCTTCACTTTCACATATGCTTTTTTTCTTTTCTTTTTCATCTCCTTTTCTTTTTTACTTTCAGGATAATTTTCAATCTTTTCTTTTCTTTTTCTCAAGTATATGCTTAATTTCCGTAATAATGATTTTCACAATCATAGTATAGTGATCTCGACTTTCTATATAGATGTTTATTGCGATGTATGCAATTATATGCTTAATTTCTTTAATAATGATTTCTATTTTGCAACAAAGTCAAAAACTTGATCCAGAGCAAAATCCATGCAAATTTTTCACTATGAAGCAAAGAAGAATACATTTTTAATATTTAAATATGAGATACTACACAAGTATACTTATCGTTAACAAGTAATATAGGACTTTTTGATTAAGCCCTGAATATTGAACCCACAGGAAAAACTAGCAATATGCATATTTTCTCTTAAATTATAAAGTTTAGATAACAAAAATCGTACTTAGCCAAATATTCTTACTTAAACTTAAGATACTAAAATAGGAATGAAAATTTGATTCTTTTTGTAATTTTTTATATTTTAAAATAAAGTAAGCAACTAATTAACTTAACTAAATATTTGCAATTTGAAGGCAATATAAGTAAAATATCTTTTTCCTTATAATGAATCAATAACAAGTATAGAAATTCTGTTGTGAAAGTATTCTAAATGTGTTGCGCTAAATAGGACCCTTACTAGAGATGCTATAAAGAACATTGATAATATATAGTTTGAAGATTTAGTTGATTCTCCATGATAGTTAGTATTTGAGGCGAGTGATTAGGGACTGTTGAAATGATAATTTGATCTTGGAGACCCTTTGTACGATTGATCACCACAGCTTCGTCTGGCTGAGGACGTTAAACCAAATGCTACATTGGGAGGAAACAAAAGTGTTATTTTATGATTTGATATTGATTTCAGTGATTTTTGCATTTGTTTTGATTTCTATTTTATTTCATGCGTTGTCAATTTTGTTTTCATGCTTCGTCATTTTTGTGTTCGATCCCTCTATAGAGTAGTGGGTCTCTATAGAACTGTAGGAGTTGAAAAAAAGAGTGCTAAGGCATTGTATTGCATTAGAGTGTGGTGTAACCAAGCCTAACTCTGGCGTGACCATGCCCAATTATGACAATACCACACCCATTCATGCATGACCACACCAACAAACATAAAATTCTAAACCATGTCTTTGTTCACTCATTCTTCGTCATTTCCTCTCTTAACATAGCCAAAACACATTTCTCGGCCCTAGGTTACTAGTGACAGTCCATCCAAACAAGATCTAGTCAGAATTAGGATAAATCTAAGAGATATGACTATTTTAGGTAAGATCCAACCTTATGCTCCATTCTCCTTAGTATTTTTCCCTAGAATCAACCAATTTTTTTTACTTTTCAACCATTACTTAATATTTTTTGGCCACTACTTTATTTATTTTGGGCAACACTTTCCTATTTGTTGGTCTCCGCCTTATTTTTTTCTACCACTTTGATTTTTCTGGCATTACAATTTGTACCTTTAATATGTCACCTAAAATTAAGAGGAATAGGGAATCTATCTTCGATCACATCCGATGTATGAGTTTTCTCATATTGTAGCGGTACAAGAACATTTTGGTGTGAAAGAAGTTGATTCCTGCACACTATTTCCAAATGTCAGGGGTTATGGTAGATTTAGAGGTAGTTAGTCATGGGTAGAGGAGACTCTGTTATATCATTGATCTCACCGTTTTCTTGCTAGTATGTGAATTCTATGTGAATACAAAAGATTTCATGGACGAGCAAGTCCTTGTGCAGGGAAAATATTTTCTCTTTGACCTTACAACAATCAACAACCTGTTGACCTACCTGATATGCCTCATTGTGATTTTGAGTGCTTCCTCAACCTTGATTATCATAAGGTCATTAGCTTCCTTGAAGTCCTACTTTGGGGATGAAGCGGAGACATTGGAGAACTTCCTCCTCTCATATATGAACCCATTCCTCATACCAGACACTATTTCATTACGGTCAATGTAAGCTACACCAAAATAATGTGCAATTATATATATACATATTATGCTTAATTTATATGATATTCCACTTTAAAGAAGGTTGTTTTCATGTTTTGTTATAGGTATATCAATTTTAGACAATTGGAGCAAAAAGGAAGAAATTTGGAGTTAAAACGGAACATTTCAGCATCTTGGTGCCAAAGACACCATTTTCAAGAGAGTTTACACTAGAGGCACAAAAAATTGGCACCAGCAATGCCATTTTATAGAGAAGCAGCGTCAGAATTGGCATCATAATCCAGAACAATACATACTTCAGTAGGCTGGCGCCAGAGATGCCAGAACTGGTGCCATAAGTGGTAGAGATGAATTAAGATGGAGTAAGACGGTTAGTGACTATTTTTGAGCGGTTTTTGAAGGCTCCAATCAGTTCAAACACTCAATGGAGTGATTCAATGCATCTAGACACTTTGGAAAGGTTATTGAATGAAGGGATTTGTCTTTTGGTGTGAATAGGTGTGCCTTTTTAGAAAAAAAGGAGGGAATTTTGAAATCTCTTGAAATGAAGGCCGACCTTAATTAAAAAAGGGAGGAGTGTAGAGAAGAAAGAGGGGGCGAGAGGTTTGAAGAGAAGAGGTTGGCGTGAGAGAGAAGTCTTGGGAGAAGAGAGAATTTTCTTCTAGAGTTGTAAGGGGAGAGGGAAGGTGAAGATTTCTTCTTCATTACATTTCTAAGTGAGAATTAAGTGTGATTGTAAAGAGAGAAAATGCTTAAAGGGATCTTCAAGGGATTTGCTTGAGATAGAGTGTTAGATAAGTTGTGTTCTTTCCTTTCTTTGTTTTGTAAACTTGTTTTTATATATATAATCCATGTTTTGTCATATTCTTCTAATGAATTATGAGTAGTCTTCTTTATCCCTCTCCCTACAATGATATATGGTTTTGTGAAGAATTAATTTTGTTATATAAGGTTTTAAATGTTAGTAAACTATGATGATTCAAACTCTGATTTTCATTTAATTTTTCAATTTGGCCAATTGAAATGTTAAAATTTTTTAGGAAACATAAGATCCGAAAGGGTTATGCTTTCTGCAATTAGGTAAGAGTCACATTCAATTTCATGGGTGAGAATGTATTACATGGGGTTGCGTGCAAATAAATAAGGAAATATACTTTGATGGTCGTAGAATTAGAGATTTTAAGATGACATATTAAAATCTTCAATTTGGTCCAACTACTTGAAAAATAAAGTGAGATTGTTAGCCCTCAGGGGAGGGAGAAGTGGGAGCTTTGGAGTGACAGCCACTATCCTCTCAACCTAACCACAGATTTTGGGACCAAACTCTAGATTAGTCAATATTCTTTAAGCCTCTCAGAGGGTAAAGAATATGATTGCTCCTATTTGACACAATATAATTTTATATGTATTTTAAATGATTTTAATTAATTTACAATCCATAAACTCATATTAAAGGAGAATGATGCTTTCTTAAATTTGAACTCTTTTAAAAAACTTTGTTTAGTCTTTATAAGTTTACTTTAAAGTTTAGCAATTAGTTTAGTTAACTTAGCTCTTTTATTTGCATTTCATTTAACATACAATAGATTTACTTTAGATTTTAATAGCGTACTTAAGTTTTATAGATTGAATATTGTGTTTGACGGTATAACCATATGAATTTCCAACTCCCTGTGGGATCGATACTTAGGACTCCATTAGAGTCCTTTATTACTTGAGTGATACGTATACTTGCCTTATTATTATGGTTTGACAGCTTAAAGATTTTAAAAGATAAAACTATTTAAACTATTTTTTTATTGGGGTTGAAATGCATATTTACTATTGCTCTGTCATGTGTGTATATAATATTGAAAGATATTTGCAACACACCACAAAAACCACCGCATCAGTCAGCGTTCTCCCCATCACTAGCCTCACTGATATTATTAGGGATAAGGTGATCATGAACATTTATATATGTTTGCATTGTGCTCTACCCATTCAGTTCCTACATAGTTAGTGACCAGACCATAGAAGGATTAGGCCACTCCTCATTGATTAATAATTTATGTATGAGAGAGGGAATTGCTAAAGGAAGTGGAGAGGAGTTGTTGGCCCCATATATGCCCATCACTAGGCATCGCGGAGCACCACAATCTGACCCATAGAATGCCATGATGATCAAGCATTTGGACAAGATGGCTCTGAAGGTCTACAACATATACCTACATACTCAACACTGTGAAGCCCAACACAAGCTTTCGTATGGATACATGCATCAGTGCATTCATGAGTTGTAACGACTGCTCTCATCAGTGTGAATGCACCACCCATTGAGATTTATGTCCTAGGGAATGATGTGATGGAGGAGATTAACAGTGACAAGGTGTATCTAATATATTTTTGTGCTTCTATCATGTGTTTTTGTCCCTGTTGATGTGATATGACTTAATTTTCTTGGACGATTACAACATTGTTGGCTGTTTTGGATTGTGGCTGTGTTATGCTTTATAGTGTTGTTGTTCCTACTGATGTACCATGTCATGTTCTCCTATACGTTTTTTGAGCCATTTATGTGCAATTGTATTTTTTCTCAGCTGTTATTTTCTTATTTTCTATGGATGGTGCACTACGACACATTTACATTCCTCTAATGTTTATTTTTTGTTGTGATTTTATTCGAGATTTGTATGACTACTCATATACATATTTTTTATTTCTTCCTTTTACTTATTGTATTTAGTTAACTTTTATTACATGTTACATATGTTATGGAAAAAAAAATGTTTGGGAGAAAATTGTTACCTTTTTATGAGCCTGATAGTAGTCCACATAGCTCAATAAAAGAAATGTAAATATGAGACACATACTAGGAATCTTAAACAAGTCAGCTTGCTTATCAAAGTTTTTTTCTTAAAGAAGGGTTGGATGTCATTAAGGAAATATAAGACTTAATATTATAACAACTTTGTTTTAAAACTTAATAACTTCTAATTGTACACAAACATGATAATTAAAAAGGTGTAATTAAAATATTAGGTAGTTGACCA
The DNA here is from genome assembly GCA_002079205.1 of Phalaenopsis hybrid cultivar. NCBI lineage: Eukaryota > Viridiplantae > Streptophyta > Magnoliopsida > Asparagales > Orchidaceae > Phalaenopsis > Phalaenopsis hybrid cultivar. The sequence continues at coordinate 22,164 of JXCR01137449.1, read as the reverse complement.
ATGATGTTTTAATTCTCCTTTTGTTTTCACTAAGCAAGTTTGATGTTGTCTTCATTTTTATTTGAACAATAACATGAAAGAGCTGCATTAAAAAACTATTTTCTTGAGACTTATCACTTAAGTGAGACTAGCCCTCCATAATGTTTTAAAAGAAAAGAAAAATAGTTGTGAAACCAAAAATAGTAATTCTTAGTGGAATAAGAAAATAAAAAGAAAAATAAGAAAAAAATAAAATAAGAATATAAACAGTCAAAAATTTGAAAATTTCTGAGAAGAAGCTTGATGTTGACACAAAACAAGTGAAAAACTAGAGAGGTGCCCTAGTAGATCCTAAGCCATAAGAGTTTTCATGTTCTTTAATGAAATCCATCTAATGTTATTTTTAAAAGAAATGTTAAGAAGGGTTAAGTTGGCTAGCTCCACTTGAATTAATTTAAAATGTCCCAGGCTAGAGAAAATATTTTAACTCCACCAATTTAAAAATGCTTGGGATTTATTAGGTTTAGTACGAAGAGAATTAAGGAAAAGGCTAAGTTATTAAACATTAATTATGATTGAAATTGAAATGACAATTATATGCTTTTATTTTAATTTGATAACTAAGTTAAATGAATAAGAAACATATAAGAGTACTGATCCCCGATAACTGCTTATATGCAACAGTATAATAATGTCTTTGATGATATTTTTTACTTATGTTTCTTACTTTGCAACATAACCAAAAACTTGATCCTGACAGAAATAAAAATTTAACTATTTAATTTATATTTATATTGAGAAACTACGCAAGTATATGTATCGTTATCAAGTCATATATGACTTTTTTATTAAGACATGAATATCGAACCCACATTGAAATACATAATATGCACTATTGAACAAAAAACTTTCTATTTTAGAAAGACAATTACTTAAACTAAAAATATTTTTGTAGTATTAAAATTTAAATCTTTTTGGTTCTTTTTATATTTTGATAGAATAATAACAATTTAAAAAGATAACTTGAGTTTATGTAAAAGAAAAACACTAAAATTAAAAAAAAATTCTTCTTATCATGAATTAGTAATAAGTATAGAAATTCTGTTGTGGAAGCATGCGAATTGTGTTGTGCCAAATATGAGCAATTACATTCTTTACCCTTACTAGAGTTGCTATAAAGAACATTGGCTAATTTAAAGTTTGAATAGTTCTGAAGATCGGCTAGGCAGAACCCTTACTAGAGATGATATAAAGAACATTGGCTAATTTAAAGTTTGAATAGTTCTGAAGACAGGCTAGGCCCTTACTAGAGATGCTATAAAGAATATTGGCTAATTTAAAGTTTGAATAGTTTTGAAGACCGACCTTACTAGAGATGCTATAAAGAACATTGGCTAATTTAAAGTTTGAATAGTTCTAAAGACCAGATAGGTAGGGAAGATACCATGTATAGGAATTCTATTGTGAAAGTATGCAAATTGTGTTGTGTCAAATAGGAGCAATAATATTCTTTACCCTTACTGTTGTGGAAGTATGCAAATTGTGTTGTGCCAAATATGAGTAATAATATTCTTTACCCTTACTAGAGATGCTATAAAGAATATTGGCTAATTTAAAGTTTGAATAGTTTTGAAGACCGACCTTACTAGAGATGCTATAAAGAACATTGGCTAATTTAAAGTTTGAATAGTTCTAAAGACCAGATAGGTAGGGAAGATACCATCTAGAGATGCTATAAAGAACATTGGCTAATTTAAAGTTTGAATAGTTCTGAAGACCGGCTAACCTGTAAGATACCAGCTCTCACTCTAGAGTTCCCTCGATTCCTTCCACCTGAGGGCTAACATCTCATATCAGAACCTAAAACAATAAACTAAGTTGAGGGCTTTAACCTGTTATTTTAAAGTCCTCTAACTCTACACCCTTAAATGATTATTTTCCTATTTATTTGCACTAAATCATATGAATTACATTCTCATTCATACAACCTCATGTGATTCTTTCCTATTGTTGACCGAGCCAACATCAGTCCAATTCTTACATGTTCTCACAACAAAATATTAACATTTGGATAGGCCAAATCAAGAAGTTAATGAATTTCATGAATTTAAATCATCACAACTTTTTCCAACATTAAAGATCAATACTCTCCACAACTTCCATCCAAATAAATCATCACAACTTCTTCCAACATTAAAGATCAATACTCTCCACAACTTCCATCCAAAACAATCATCACAACTTCTTCCAACATTAAAGATCAATACTCTTCACAACTTCCATCCAACACTTTAATTACTTATCATTTCAAGAAAAAAATAAAGAAAATTACTCAGAATCTATGGAGAAAATAAAAACACACTTTAGTTTAAAAGTAAAAATCATTGTTAAACCAATAAGAAGCCTTGATGAAAACCAAAAGTAGTTTAAAACAAAAGATAAAAACTTATCTCAAATCCGCCACCAAACTCTTGAAATTACTTTGAATCACTTCTCTTTCATAACACTCTCAAAATAATCTAAAAAAAAGGATAAAGTAAATTTTTGTGGTGCTTGAAAATCTCTCCAAACTCCTTAGAACTCCTCTTATTCTAACTCTTTTCAGAACTTTCAAGCACTCCCTTCAAATGTCTCAGCTTCCTTCTTTTATAAATCTCCAAAAGGTGCCTTGGAAACTCTTTAAAATGTGTCCACATTCGATTAATCTTCCAAAGGATGCCTCCTTTCATAAGTTTTTTAATACTATTTTTGTTCTTAGTGGTTACAAACACCCTCTTAAGCCAATAGGTGCCTTAAATAAATCTTCAAAATGTGGCCAAATGAAGAAAACCATCAAATAACTGCCTCTGGCGCTTAGGCACAACTTTCTCTATTTCATCGGCGCGTAAGTGTTGGATCTAACACTTAGGCGCCAAAACACTTTAGTACAATTTTCTCCTTTTTGCTCCAAATTTGATCCTTTTTCACTCCTTTAAGCATCTTTCACCTTTTTACTTGTACCTGAAATAAAAATACAAAAAATACATTCCATTAAAACGCAATATCCCAAAAATAGGTATAAAAATGTGTCTAAAATACTATATATTTTAGGTGTATCAAAATCACCTCTTAAAATGTTATTTGTCCTCAAGTGACACTTCAATCTTTAAAAACTAAATAAGTATGATATAATATGAGGTTTCTTTAAGAGTTACTAAAATTTAGATTTAGAAATATAGTAGTCCAATTTAGAAAAAATATTTAGTAATTGAGACCAACTTAAAGTTTAGAAAATTTTAATGTTAAGAAATATGAAAATACGAGTTCCTATCTAATTCAGAAATATTGTAGATTCTCCAAGTTTAGAATTTAGCCCTTTTATTATCTCCACTTAGAAATTTTTTTAAGAATGATTTTACTTACTATATTATATTTTTAAGTTTAAGATTTTCTCAAGTCTTATACTTTAAAAAGATCAAATGTGGAACCAATTTTTGATTAGGCACTAATCCTCAAGTTTCTCCTCCCTTATATATATTTTTTCCTTTATCGTTTTCTTTTCTTTTTTTTTCTTTTTCTCTTCTTTTTGTCTTTTTTGGCTTTTTCTTTTTTTTTTTAGGTAAGGATTACTATATCTTATAGACCTTTAATGGTTTTGAATTCCACTTCTCCTTTCCTAAAGCAAAGTCCTGATATAAATCTTTTACTTATAAATATAATAATAGTTTTGAAAAATTATTTTAATAAAAGAAATTTAAGTAATAAAAATAAAAGTCTAAATTTCTTAAATTTCAAAAATACAATTTTTTCTTACTAAAGATAGTTACTTATATTAAACATTTTCTACACTAAAAACTTTTAACTTATTCTTCATTACGTAAAATCTAAATTTTCTTACTCATTTCTAAAATTAAATTTTACTTCCCTAATATAACTTCATATACATTATCATTTTTCTTTTAAAATCAAATTCACTTTTAGCATAATTGAGAACAAATAAAATTCAAGTTTTTAAAATATTTTTTATCTCCCCAAACTTAAATTTTTAATAGATTAAACAGTTTAGCAGTAGATATACATAAGCATGAATGAAAATTGAAAGAACATACTTACGAGAATTTTTATATCCTAAGTGTACAAGTATAAAACTAAAAACATGAGTAAAATTAAAATTTTTTTTCGATTAATTTTCTATCATTTTCATTTCAATTTAACATGTAGAGATTCAGTAGACTTTTATGTAGACATAAAAGCAAACTAACACACTAACTTTGACTTCACAGTCTCAACATGAAAACAAACACACTAACAAGATAAAAGAAAAATACATGGTAGCAGTTTCTGAATTTCAAATTTAAGATCTATGCTAGCAAGATTTTCAACTTTACAAAAGACATAGACTTAAGTTAAGTTCTAAACTAACTAAATCATAGTACTAAATACGCAACAACAGATACTACCCTAGCATTTTAAAACAAAACTGCTAACAAAACACAAAATCACAATACAATTAAACAAAATAACAGTCTCATACATCACCAAATCTAAACTAACACTCAAACATACATGTTTTAGTTCCACAACATAAAAACACATCACATCACATGTCTCAAGTCCAAATAAACACATAAATGTAATTGTAGCAAGTCTAGACTATATAGTCCATAACATAATACAAACATAAAAATGAATCTCATAATCCTACTCCTCGTTCTCAAAATCACCGCTATCCCAAACATCTGCAGGCTCATAATTAAGGTATTGTGGATATGAAGGAAATTACACACCTGGGTTACCCCTGATGAAGATTTTCAAAGATGAGTGAAATTTCTCTTCATAATCACTTTTTCTCATATTATACCTATCAATATGCTCTGCAAAACACTCTAAATTCTGAACTTTATCAGCGATATATATTATATTGTCCATCATCCTCTGTAATAATTGATATTGGGTCTCAGTAGACTCACCTGTAGAAGTAGAAGCACGTGAGGTTGATGGTATAGATGTAGAAGCAGCAGACGTCTCCATTCCATAACTCCTAGAAAGTCCTCCTCTCCAGCCAAAAATAGAATGTTCAGAATAAGTCTTTACATTTACTTTTGTGATAGGCTTTAGAGGCAACAATACTTCCTCCCAGCTATCATATTTCACTCCAACCTGCTCACGTAAAGAAAATATCAAGGAAGTAAATCCCAGACCTGCAGTAGTAACAACAGTGGAAGAACTGATGATAGTCTGACATATCAAAGCTCCAATGTTGATGAGCTTTCCTACTTGGATACAATAATTTAACATCACTCTCTCTTTGGTAACTTTGCTGAGATGATTTGCTGGTAGCAGACGAGCATAAATAAAATAGTGTCATGCCTTCGAAGGTGCACTTAACTTTGACGTGGGAAAGTTGACTCTCCATTCATTAGTGATCTTCCAGAGTCCTCTCCCATCAGTCAAATAAGAATTAATCTCATCTAGCTTCGTCTCAGTTAGATTATAATTTGCATAAAAACATAAAGTATCCGGCGACAAATGGTAGAACAAATTGATTACCTATGGTGAAAAAGGTACCAAATTTCCTCGAACCATGAATTTATCATTTTCAACTTCAAGGAGGTTTACATAGACCTCCCTAACAACAAAAATAACTGCAACAGTAGAAAAACAACAGAATCATTCCCACTGTCGGTGAACGATCAAATCTTCCACAGATCCACCTTGATTCTTAAAACAATGCTCCTTAATAAGTTTTCGTGATTGCAACGCATCACTGTACTTATCTTGAGCCTTCAAACTAAAAGAATTGCTCGAATCAAAAGAGCTCTTTCCTTTACTCCTCTTCATTCTTGGTGTCATTCTACAAATTTATAAAATTTCAAAAATAACTTCAAAAATCAAGTCTAAATTACTAAACTAAACTTCCAAAAGCTTAAACTACACTTCCTATGCAATTTCCATAGATTTTCCCTCATTTTTTAGCATGAATAGTGAATTTTTGAATTCTTCCAAATGTACTCAAAATACATGGTGAAAATCCAAAATTTTTGCATAGAAGTAAAGCTCTTACCTTAAGAAATCTGGATCTAGCAATTTTTTCTTGATTCTACCAAGAAATCTCCACCTAATAGTGTGCCCTAGCTCTCCAAAATCGCGATTTCGAGAGGTTGAAGGTGATGCGAGGGTGAAAAATGGCAATTTTCAGGTTAATTTTTCACTTTTAACTGTTCATGAACCAGATTTCATGAATCGGCGCTTAAGCACAGATAAGTGGAACTTAAGCACCTGCCTCTCAGGTTACATCGCACTTAAGCACGATATAAGACGCTTAGGCGCCAGTGCACGATTTTTTAGATTTTTAAATTTAAGTAAAATGCACTATTTACCTAAGTACACCACCCCTAAATGGTCTCATAACACTTAAATGACTATTTTCATCTCCTACAACTCTCCTTTTTCTCAAAATTCTCCATATAATTCAATTCAATTCGAGGCTAAAAATAACACTAATTTTCACACAAACAAACAAATATTAATTCACAAACTATTACAAATACATGTAACACTTAATTCTCACTCCAAATAGTCTTGGATGAGAAAATCTTCTAAGCACAAACACCTAACAAACATAAACTCCAAAAAATAGTATTTAACTCTTAACACATAACACATTAAACAACAACTCCAATAAAAAAACTCTAGCATAAAACTTAATTTCATTCTTCATTTGTTGGGACAAACTCCAGTCTTTCATTAGTCTCTCCTAGGGCAATCATAATATAAAGTTGATAAAACAGACGGTGGTGACAACTCTGATACTATCTTCTTCAATCCATTTTTGCTTAAGAAACATCTCCTTATACGCTTCCTCTATATAACTAGTGTGACTAAATTGCATTTTCAATTGCCATCCAATATGCTCAAGATGGGCATGAATCTCATTAGCTTGTAAAGCCATAGTAGTTTCAATTTTATTGATCTTTTTTGATATTCCTTCAATACTAACGACTAAGAAACTGTTATACATCTCTTGTGCACTTTGACTAATGAATCTCTTCCTTCTTCTTCAAATCCTTCTCCCATGAAGACATTTTCTCTAAATCTTTCTTTCTTTTAGAATTTTAGGGCTGAAAATGATCTAGGGTGAAATTCCTTCACAAAACCTCTATTTATAGGCCTAAATCCCTCAAATAACTTCTAATCAAGTCTAGGAACTGCCTTGACACATTTTTACAAACTAATTGGCGGTTAAACCTTCTAGAATCTTAATTTTGCACATGGTTTTTAACTGCCGCGCTTAAGCGCCGAATCTTAGTGCTTAAGCGCCAATGCATATTTTTGCACCAGTCAACTTAACGTCCAAATTCTCATTCTAATATGTCTAGGTTACTAAATAAAGTCTTAAAATTAATACTAACACATAATAGCTCAAAAATACTACCCCAATTTTTCTTAATCACACACAAACAACAATCAAAGCAAAACACACTGATAACTATGGGTTGCCTCCTACAAAGCGCTTGGTTTTATGTCGTTAGCCTGATGTAACTAATGCTTATTCTGGTTGACCTTGCTTCATTAAATTTATGCTGATCCCCTATTAAATAAAGTTTTAGTCTATGACCATTCACTTTAAACACTTTATCAGTCTTAGGATCTTTAATATCCACAGCTCCATAAGGATAAAATTTCATCACAACAAATGGGCCCATCCACCTGGACTTAAGTTTGCCTGGGAATAATCTTAACCTTGTATTATATAACAAAACTTGTTGCCCTGACTGAAAATTTTAAGTAAGAATGCTTTGATCATGCCACATGTTCATCTTTTCTTTGTAAATCTTAGCACTTTCATAAGATTCATTCCTTATCTCTTCAAGCTCATTTAATTGCAATAATCTTTTCTCACCAACATCTTTCAAATTATAATTGAACTCTTTAATTGCCCAATATGCTTTATGCTCGAGTTCAACTGGTAAGTGACAAGTTTTCCAATATATTAACATATATGGGGACATTCCTATAGGAGTTCTATATGCAGTTCTATAAGCCCACAAAGCATATTCAAGTTTGACTGAACAATCTATTTTTGTTGGATTCACATATTTTTCCATATTTCTTTTAATTTACAGATTAGATAATTCAGCCAAACCACTTGTCTGAGGATGATAAGCAGTAGCAATCCTATGGTTTATATGATATTTCTTTAATAAATTCTCAATTATGACATTTCTGAAGTGACTTCCCCCATCAGTTATGATAACTCTCGGCATCTTAAATTTACAAAATATGTTCTCTTTCAAAAATTTTGCAACACTTTGAGCATCACATCAAGGTAAAGCAACATCTTCTATCCATTTGGATACATAGTCCACTGCTAACAAAATATATACATTCCCGAAAGATAGTATAAATGGTCCCATGAAATCTAATCCCCAAACATCATATTTCAACTTTTAGTATATAATTGAGGGGCATCTCATTGCTTCTAGAAATATTTCCTACTCGTTGACATCTATCACATGTTTTGATATAAGTATTAACATCTCTAAAAATAGTAGACCAATAGAATCCAGATTGTAAAATTTTGTATGTTGCTTTATCAACATCTCTAAAAATTGTAGGCCAATAAAATTCAAATTGTAAAATTTTGTATGTTGTTTTATCAACATTAATATAAGCATTAACATCTCTAAAAATTGTAGGCCAATAGAATCCAGATTATAAAATTTTGTATGTTGTTTTATCAACACTGTCCCCCAAATTAGAATTATGACATTTTTGGATAATTTCATAAGTTTCTTCTAATGGTACACATCTTCAAATAAACAGATCCTTTCCTTGTTTATATAAAAATGAGTCATCCCAAAAATAAGTCTTAGCTTCATAAATAAATTTTCTCTTCTGTTGGTAAGTCATTTCATAGGGCATAATCTCACTTACAAGAAAGTTCACAATATCAGCATACCATGAAACACGTCACTCATTAATATTGAACAATTTTTTATCTAGAAAATGTTCATTAATTTCTTTATAAAAATAGAGTGGTTTTTTTAAATTAAGCCTGGAAAAATGATCAGCAATTTGATTTTCAATCCCCTTTCAATCTACTATTTTAAAATAAAATTCTTGTAAAAAAAGAATCCATCTTATAAGTCTAGGTTTAACATCATTGTTTTTCATTAGGTACTTAATAGCAGAATGATCTGTATGCACCACATAGTGAGTTCCAATTAAATATGATCTAAACTTATCAAAGGAATATACTATTGATAATAACTCTTTTTCAGTTGTTATATAATTGATTTGAGTTTTATTAAGAGCTTTGCAAACATAGTAAATTGCTTTGAAAATTTTATCATATCTTTGTCTTAAACAACTTCAACAGCATAATGACTAGCATCACACATTAATTCAAATGGTTTTCCCTAATTTGGTGAAACTATAATTGATGCAGCGATTAATTTTTATTTTGATAACTCAAAAGCTTTTAGGCACTCTTCGTCAAAATTTAAATTTGTATCTTTCTCCAGTAAATGGCATAAATGCTTAACAAATTTTGAAAAGTCTTTAATATATCGTCTGTAGAATCCAACATATCCTAAAAAACTCCTAATTTCTCTTACATTTGTTGGATAAGATAACTTAATGATCACTTGAATTTTAGCAGGATCTACTTCCATACCATTTTCTGATATTTGATGTCCTAATATAATTCCTCCTGCTACCATAAATTGACATTTTTCTGAATTAAAGACTAAATTTGTTTTTTCATAGCGCTTAAGAACTTTTGATAAATGTTCTAAACATGAATCAAATGAAGTTCCAAAAACTAAAAAATCATCCATAAATACTTCAATCCACTTTTCGATTAAATCACAAAAAATTGCTATCATACATCTTTAAAATGTAGTAGGGGCATTACATAAACCAAAGGACATTCTTCTAAAAGCAAAAGTACCATCTAAACTGGTAAAAGTTATTTTCTCTTGATCATCAGGAGTTATTTGTATTTGGTGATAACCAACATATCCATCCATAAAATAAAAATTATTTATGCTTTTCTAGTCTATCCAGGATTTGATCTAGAAATAGTAGTGGAAAATGATCTTTCCTAGTGACAAGATTTAATTTTCTACAATCAATGCATATTCACCACCCTACAACTTGTCTAGTAGGTATTAGCTCATTATGTTTATTTACAGTCACAGTTACTCCTCCTTTCTTAGGAACACAATGAATTGGACTAACCCATGCACTATCTAAAATAGGGTAGATAATTCTAACATCTAACCACTTTAAAGTTTCTTTCTTAACAACTTCTTTCATAACAGGATAAATCTCCTTTGAGGATCAACCCTGGGTTTGCAGTTCTCTTCCATATGAATTCTATGCATACAAATTGAAGGACTGATTCCTTTAATATCATCAATTGTCCATCCAAAGGCTTTCTTAAAATTTTTTAATATTTTCATCAATCTATCTTCTTCGTCCATCGTTAACTTTGAGGAAATTATTACTGGTAAAGTAGAAGAATCTCCTAAAAAGGCATATTTTAAGTGATCACGAAGTAACTTAAACTCAAGTTCTTGAGGTTTTTCTATCGATGGACAAAATGGTTTATCTTTTTTTATAGTGTCCAAAATTTCAGAACCCTCTCAAACATAGTTTGAATCTTCCTTAAAAAAATCTTCACATTGATCTAATTTCTCTTCTTGCTTATGTTCCAAATATTTTTCTTCAAATTTTTCTTCATATGTAGTTTTGAAATGACATTCACTCAGATATCTTATTACATCCATTCTATAACATTCATCATCTTTATTTTTTGTAGGATATTTTATTGATCTTGAAATGTTAAAAGTAACATTTTGATCATTGACGCACATTGTTAATTCCCCTTTTTGCACATCTATCATTGCTCTTCCTGTGGCTAGGAAAGGTCTCCCCAAAATGATAGGTAACTCTTTATCTTCTTCCATATCTAGCACAATGAAATCGACAGAAAAGATAAATTGATCTACTTTCACTAGGACATCTTCTATAACTCTTTTAGGGTATGTTATTAAACAATCTGCTAACTGCAGAGTTACAGTAGTAGGGTTATTTCTCCTAATTCCAATCTCTTAAATGTTGATAATGACATGAGGTTAATGCTTGCACCTAAATCACATAAAGCTTTCCCAAAAAATCTGTCTTTTATTGCACATGAAATTGTAAAGCTACCAGGATCTTTAAGCTTTTCAGGAAGCTTTTTCTGAATTATAGCATTGCACTCCTTACTAAGTGCAACAGTCTCATTATCTCAAATTTCCTTTTCCTATTGAGAATATCCTTCATAAACTTTACATAACTTGATATTTGTTATAAGGCTTCAGCAAATGGAATATTAATTATAAGCTTTTTAAAAATCTCCAGAAATTTTGAAAATTATTTATCCAACATCTGCTGTCGAAGTCTCTGAGGAAATGGAGGTGGTGGTTTTTCTAAGTTAACTTTAAGTGGAGAAATAAGTCTTTCAAAATCTTTTGGAGCGTCAATTTTTTGATTCTTTAATTTCTTCTCTCTCTCTACTTTAGTTTGTTTTTGAATCCTACCTTCCAACTCTCTTCTGCTTCTAAGTTGAACGGCTTTTACTTGCTGTTTATTATGATCTTTCAGATTTGTTTCAGTATTACTAGGAAGTGCTTCTTGGGATCTATTACTTAATGAATTTACGATTTGTCCAAGTTGATTCTCAATATTTCTAATTGTAGCTCCTTAACTTTGTAATTGATTTCCCATTTGTAACACCACTTCTTCTATAGACAACTTCTTCTCCTTAAATTGTGTATTGCTGTTGAAACTTGGAGAATAAGTAGATCTATAATTATTATTCCCTTGGTTGTTGCAGTTTCTCAATGGGTTTACTTGATTGTTCTCTCATTGCTGATTATTACCACCCGTAGTGTTATTCTAATTAAAGTTGGCCACCCGAATTGTTATTCCAGTTAAAGTTGGGATGGTTCTTCCAAACTGGGTTATAATAATTTGGCCAATTGAAGTTAGGATGGTTCTTCCAACCTGGGTTATAATAATTTGAATATGGGTTATTCTATTTATTATTAATGACATTCAAAGTTTCTAATGATGCTTGAGAATCTACCATTTGGCCTAATGAATTCTCTGCAATCATGGAAATTGGTTGAGAAAAATTCATTCCAAATTGGTCTAACTTCCTTAAAATTGTAGAAACTTAATTGGTTGAGAAAAATTCATTCCAAATTGGTCTAACTTCCTTGAAATTGCAGCAACTTGATTGACTAACATACTAAATGGATCAGATTCATGAATATTGGTTACTTTCTTTTGATTCACCCTCTCAGAAGGCCATTGAAAATTATTAGCAGTCATTTCTTCAATTAAAGCATAAGCATCATGAAATGATTTTGACATCAACAAACCACCAGCAGCGGCATCGATAATATATCAAAGAGATCCAACTAATCAATTATAAAAAGTTTGAATTATTAAACGATAATAGATCTAAGAGAACCAATTAATCAATTATAAAAGGTTTGAATTATTAACCAATCTAAATAAATCTAAGAGAACCAATTAATCCATTATAAAAGGTTTGAATTATTAACCAATCTGGTATAGTGTTCTTTAAATCGTTCCCATGCTTCATAAATAGATTCCCCTTCAAACTGATTAAAAGATGTAATATCATTTCTACGCTTCACAGTTTTCGATGGTGGAAAATATTTACTAAGGAATTTTTATGCTAAATCACCCCAAGTTCTGATAGATCCAGATGCTAACGAATTCATCCACATCTTAGCTTTATCACTCAGTGAGAAAGGAAATATCCTAAGTTTTATGACATCATCTGATATACTATCGTATTTAAATGTAGTTGACAATTCTAGAAAATTGGCAAGATGTAAATTTGGATCTTCAGTTGTTGATCCCCCAAACTGATTATTTGATACAATTTGGATAAAATCAGGTTTAAGCTCAAATGAATTAGCCACTATAGTAGGTTTTTGAATACTACAATGAAGTTCATCTACAGTAGGGTTGACATAATCTCTTAAAGGTCTAAACTCTTGATGAATTTTAACATTTTGATTGTTTTGGTTTGCATCTCTATATTTTTTTAGATTTTACAAGATTTTTGATTTTTTTTTGTTTTTCTGATTTTCTTAATAGTTCTTTCTAATTCAGAATCGTAGGGCACTAGTCCTTTAGAACCTGAACTACACATACACTAACTAAAAATAAAAATAAAATAAAACACACAAAATAAAATACAATAATTGTTAAAGTTTAAATAAGACTTTCTAAAAATAGAAATTTTCTTTTAAATTAATTAATTTTTCTCTTCCCCGATAACGGCGCCAAAAACTTGATCTCCGATAACTGCTTATATGCAACAGTATAACAATGTCTTTGATGATATTTTTCACTTATGTTTCCTTACTTTGCAACATAACCAAAAACTTGATCCTGAAAAAAATAAGAATCAACTCATTATATTGAGATACTACGCAAGTATATGTATCGTTATCAAGTAATATATGATTTTTTGATTAAGACCTGAATATTGAACCAACAGGGAAATATGCAATATGCACTAATGAACAACAAACTTTTTATTTTAAAAAGATAATTACTTAAACTAAAAATATTTTCGCAGTATTAAAATTCAAATCTTTTTGGTATTTTTGATATTTTTGATAGAACAATAACAATTAAAAAAGATAACTTGAGTTTATGTAAAAGAAAAGCACTAAATTTGAAAAATAGCTTTCTCCTTATCATGAATCAGTAATAAGTATAGGAATTCTGTTGTGGAAGCATGTGAATTATGTTGTGTCAAATAGGAGCAATTATATTCTTTACCCTTACTAGAGATGCTATAAAGAACATTGGCTAATTTAAAGTTTGAATAGCTTTGTAGATCGGCTAGGTAGGGAATATACCAACTCTCACTCTAGAGTTCCCTCGATTCCCTCCACCTGGGGAATAACATCTCATATCAGAATCTAAAACAATAAACCAAGTTGGGTGCTTTAACATGTTACTTTAAAGTCATCTAACTCGACACTCTTAAATGATTATTTCTCTATTTATTTTCACTAAATCATATGAATTACCTTCTCAATCATACAACCTCATGTGATTCTTTCCAATTGTAGACTGAGACAATACTAACCCGGTTCTTACATGTTCTCACAATAAATTTTAACATCTTGATAGGCTAAATCAAGAAGTAAATGAAGTTCATGGATTTAAATCATCACCAATTCTTCGAATATTAAAGATAAAAATTCTCCACAACTTCCATCCAACACTTTAATTACTTATCATTTTAAGAAAAAAAGATAAATAAAATTACTTAGAATCCATGGAGAAAATAAAAACACACTTTAGTTTAAAATTAGAAATCATTTTCAAATAACAAAATCCCGATTAAAATCTTTAATTTAAAAGTAGAAATCATTGTCAAACCAACAAGAAGTCTCGATTAAAACCAAAAGTAGTTTAGAAAGTAGAAATCATTGTCAAACCAACAAGAAGTCTTGATTAAAACTAAAAGTAGTTTAATACACTTCAGTTTAAAAGTAGAAATCATTGTCAAACCAACAAGAAGTCTCGATTAAAACCAAAAGTAGTTAAAAAAAAAGATAAAAACTTATCTCAAATCCTCCACAAAACTCTTGAAGTTCCTTTGAATCTCTTCTCTTTTACAACACTCATAAAATAAACTAAAAACAAAAAGATAAAGTAAATTTTTGTGGTGCTTGAAAATCTCTCCAAACTCCTTAGAACTACTCTTCTTCTAACTCTTTTTAGAACTTTCAAGCACCCTCTTCAAATGTCTAAACTTCCTTCTTTTATAAATCTCCAAAACGTGCCTTGGAAACTCTTCAAAATGTGTCAACATTCAATGAATCCTCCAAAGGATGCCTCCTTTCACAAGTCTTTTAATAATATTTTCGTTCTTAGTGGTCATAATCACCCTCTTAAGCTAATAGGTGCCTCAAATGCCTCTTCAAAATTCGGCTAAATGAAGAAAACCGTCAAATAACTACCTCTGGCGCTTAGGCTCGTCCTTCTTTGTTTCACCAGCGCTTAAGCACCAGATCTGACACTTAGGCTCCAAAAAACTTTAGCACAATTTTCACCTTAAGCATTTTTCACCTTTTTACTTGTACCTGAAAGAAAAACACAAAAATACCTTCCATTAAAGCGCAATATCGCAAAAAATAAGTATAAAAATGTGTTTAAAAACACTATATATTTTAGGTGTATTAAGTACCTATTATATTCTTATGGGGCTCCCATGAGCTATGAGATTACTTGAGGACAAGTAATGGGGTAAGTTTGGGGGTATTAACATGAGTCAATTTTATTTTTATCACCCACTTTTATTCCTACATTTTAACTGTTATTTTGCCTTATTTATCATGTATTTACACTTGTGGAAGGTTTTTTTGTTGATGACGTGCAAGTTATAGAAGATCTGTGTGCATGTCAAAATAAGAAAAATCAAGGAAAAAATAGTCAAAAACTGGAGTAACCATGCCCTTGTAGTGTAGGTAGAGGCGTGACCACATCAAGCTTGACCATGTCATTTGATTGCAAAATGCACTATACAGGCACAGATTGGGCGTGACCACATCGCCTAAACCTGAGCACTGGCATGGCCACTCTAGATTTCAGCGTGATCACACCGACGAAGCTGAAAATATTTTTGGAAAGAAATTTCTTGCCAAATCTGAGAATTTGGTTATAAAAAGAGGGCTTAGGGTAACTTTGAAGACTGAGTAGCCATTGGGGAAAACTGGAGGTAGAATTTGGAAGAATTGGAAGGATTCACCTTTAAAATTTCTTCCTTGCTTGAAGTTGAAGTCCTAAGGTTTTTTTTTCCTTTTCTCTTAGGTTTTTCTTATTGATTTTGTAAGCGGATTCTATGAGAGACAGATATTTGTTGCTATAAAAGAGTGAACGTATTATTTGATAATTTTTTTACTTTCAAGTTTCTCTTGCTACAATGGTTTCTATGGATTTGATTTCCATTATTCTTTATAACATGAATGGCTAAGTTCTTTTTTGTGTCTTTAAGATAGAAGGATTGTGGTTTTCTTGGATTTTTTTTTCCAGTAACATTTCCCCGAGCTTTCATCTCTATGTTGTTGTGTTAATCATTGGAATTCATTTACTTCTGACCTGAACAATTAGATTTTTAACAAATTTCATGATCTATGACTTTTGCCTGATGTGTAGAGGAACAAAATGGTTAACCACAAAATCCAGGTAAGAATATACATGTTTTATCAAGATTTTACAATCTAAAAAAGGGGATTGAAATAATCCTATAGAATTCTATAGGAATTAAGAGAACTTAAATTCATGGGTTCTAGTCCTCTTTTGACCTAGGCATAGGCATAAGGAGAATGTTTTATCTTTATTCAAAACTATAACGAAAGTGAAAGTTTAGAAATATCACAAACCACCACAATTCGTAAATCACATAGGCGAGAGCCTCTTCACATTTGAAGAATCTTGAGATTTATCCACTTGCTGCTGTGTGGGGTTTGCCCGTAAGAAGCTGTCGGTCATCAGAATTGAAATCCCGTTGCCCGCTTCGAGCCCGTAAGAAGCTGTCGGTCATCGGAATTAAAATCCCGTTGCCCGCTTCGGAAGGACGTTATGCCCGTAAGAAGCTGTCGGTCATCGAAATTGAAATCCCGTTGCCCGCTTCGGAAGGACTTTTTAAAAGTTAGTTTTGAAAAAGATGAAGTCAAACTGACTCCATAATTTTCATAGTTTAGATGAAAGAGCTCTTTATCTCAAATCATGTATCTATCCCGAAGGATGAACGCAAGAATTGACGTTGCCTGCTTCGGAAGGACGTTTAAAAATTTTAGTTTTGAAAAAGATGAAGTCAAATTGACCTTTAGATGAAAGAGCGCTTTACCTCAAATCCTGTATCTATCCCTAAGGATGAACACAAGAATTGAGGGTATGGTTCGATCAAATAAACTAGAGAAAGTTATGACATCCGTTTGATCTACGAAACCAATGTATTGGCCGATNCTCGATCAAATAAACTAGAGAAAGTTATGACATCCGTTTGATCTACGAAACCAATGTATTGGCCGACAAATTGCCCTATTTAATATAAGAATTTAAATAGGGTTTACATTATGCTGGGTTCGGGAAAAGCTTCCTATAAGGGCAAGCCCCTATA
>JXCR01137446.1:108018-132185 GCA_002079205.1 Phalaenopsis hybrid cultivar | reverse complement strand
AGAACATAAATTCTTAGCTAAGTATTTTTCGCCTTCAAAGAATGCTAAGCTTTGAAATGATATTACATTTTTTTGTCGGTTTGAAGAAGAATCAATATGCGATGTTTGGGAAATTGTCCACATCATTCTTTGTTCGATTGGTTAATAATTCAAACTTTTCATAATAGGTTAGTAGGATCAATTAGATATATTATCGATGTTGCTACCGGTGGTTCATTAATTTCAAAACCTTTTGATGAAGCATATTCTTTAATTGAAAAAATGTCTACTAATAATATTCAATGGCATTCTAAATAGGTAAATCCTAAAAGAATAGTCAATGTTTATGATTTNGAGTACCTCCCCTAGCCACCATTTGGCTCCACCCCTATTGAGGATCGTCATTTCAATGACACTTATGTAGCTGTTTTATATGTATATAGTTATCATATTATATAATTTTAATATATATAAGTGTTTCGAGTTTTGTTTCATATTAAATAATTACTAGTTGTTTTATATATATATACATATAAGTAGATGTTTTAGATTCGAGTTTTGTGAAGGAAAGCAGAGGTAGACCTAAAAAGACTTGGGCATGTCGTATTAAATTATCTTATTTTATTTGAATTAAATGAAACAATGCCACTCAATAGGATGCAATGGAGAAAAAGGATTCATGTAGCCAACCACACTTAGTGGGATAAGGCTTGTTGTTGTTGTTGTTGTTCATAATTTCCCAAGTAACCCGTTAGGCAAATTAAGTGGAGTTGATCATCAATTATATACAAATAAAACCATACACCACATTGCAGGCTATCACACCTCATGAAATGTAAGAATTCAGCTGAAAAGGTAAAAGCAGTTACATTGACATGTAACAAGTGAATTCGTAAAAGCAGCTTTTCTAAAGAAGCCAGCACACTCTAGTTGACTAATAAAAGGAGGCAAAACTGATCATTTAAAATTGAACTATTTGAGCTTTCTAGGTGCATATCAATACAGTAACCTTCCAGGCAAACGTAAACAGAAAATAAAGCAATAGCAAAAGAAGAATCGCATTCTCGAAAGGGACACCCTTGCAAAAAAAAAATGATTCATGTAATTGCTAACACAAACATATAAGAATTGAGTATTAATATGGTGTATCTAAGACATGAGGTTACTGTCAATACGGAGATTGATATATGTAGCCATATCAGCTTATAGAATAGGACATTTTTGTAATTTCCCACATCTACCACACAATGGAGAACAAAACCATTGCTCTTGTTCTTTATTTTAATTTAAAAGTAAGTGTGAACATTAAGCAAAAAAGAACACAATTATCTATATCATGATGCTCTTCATACCCTGAAGCCAAGAAAAACCAATACCACAGTGTGCTATTTTCTGAAGCCTGCTTACAAGTTGGAGCGCTTAATCCATCAGGCATGCTCCAATGAGTGATGCAATTTAGGAGTCCTCCGCCGAAATAATGGTTCTAAACGCGAAGATGTAACAGCACTCATCCATCTTTTAGCTTCATACATTTCATTCCAAGCTTGAACTATCTCATCAATCTTGAACCCCAAACCTTAAACACAACGAAGGTAAAGTTTCAGCAAAGTGGCAAAAGCCTTTTCAATTCAAACTCAGACATGAGGAAGCGAAATAAGATATCAATAGTAATTTATTATAAATCTAATAAAAAAATGGGGAATCTTCATATAAAACCTATGGTTAGTTAATACCATGTCTGTCTGTGTGCTTTCAAAAAAATGAGTAGATGACTGCTATGTCTATGTAATTTTATATGATTTTCTTATCATATTAAGTAATTTGCAGAATTAAACCACAGTCATAAGTTATACTTTATAACCTAATATCAACATAAGCTATATCAGGAAAAGTGAAACAAATATAAATGTGACATAAACTTTCAAAATTCACTTAAATAACTCTAACTCCCATTGATAAATGGCCTTCAGAAAAAAAGATAAATAAATAAAAGCTCATATTTTTTTGCTGCAAAAATCAAGTCATGATAAAAGCTTTGACATTCCAAGCTTGTCGTGGGAATTGAAGTGACAATCTGGCTTTCCCTCGTCGGGCTGGTATAAGCAGAATAAAAATGAGAGTTGGAAGTGAGGATAGGATCATAGCATGTCAAAAGCTAATGGATTGCCATACTAATTGCAATGGTGAGTTAGCAGCTAGTAATGAAGATTCCAAACTAAATTCAGAAAGGAGTATTTAGGAAAAGGCAGAAAGCTGTCAAAATATTATAATCAAGAGATTTCAAAATTGCCCTACATAAGCATACGATTAAAACTTATGTAATATTTTTAATCTTTCTCCTGCATGAATTAGGATAGAGTCCCAGAATTTGTTACAAGAAAAAAAAACTAAATTAATTTGTTTACAAACTAAAGTGAAAGATCATTAATAAGCTCTACACCAGATTTTCAGAAACATTAAATACTTATTTGGAAGTATAAACATGCAGAGCTTATTGCACTTCATTTTACACTCTTAAAATTAATGAAAAAAAATCCAAGAAATCAGCTTTATTAAACGACATGAACAAACATTTCTCATCAGTGGACAAGTAGCACGTTATCTTCAATAGCTTAATTGGCACACTCTCACTAGAGAGATATAAGCCAGTGATGTTGCATTTATTAAATCTTTGTAGGTTTATATCGATAGCCTACATCACGGCCAGAATATATCTTCAACAAAATAATCTTCTATTGATTCTATACATGGAAAAAAAAACAATCTGAAAGCAAGAACATGAACAGCCATTTCTTTACCTTCTAGGGCGGTCTCATTGGCACAATGGTTTTTTATCATAACAGCAACATCTGTTGAAGAGGCCCCTGCAAGCTTGAATTTTTCAATAGCAGCCATCAAACATTCCTCCCATGTTGGAAGTTTTAGTTTGAATTCCACAATTGACCGTTCATACAGAATTCTGCCCCCGTGTATATTCAGTTGAGACCTCATGTTTGAGGAGATCTCTGCCATGTCATCGGTTGATAATTGCATGAAAAATCGTTCAAGGCCCAATTTCTCCAATATCACCTTCTCTTTGTTGGGTTTTAACCTATCCTTCCGTCGCTGCTCCTCCATCTCTTCCCATACCTCTGTGCCCCTCTCCATATTGTCCTCGGCATTGTTAAAAAGCAGTAATACCTCTTTTGAAGGCCAGCTGTCCAAATCTATCATGTTTCCAACTGCAAAGTACCAAGTGAGTTTTGCTTGCTCAAATTGCTGAAGTGCAAGACCAAGGTAACCTTCATAAAAGTCTGGTTTTATCTTCATAGCTTCTTCATAACTTGATTCAGCTTTCTTGTACTCACCCTTAGCCCATTCATATGCAGATTTGACCTTTTCCAATGCCGCATCTTTTGAATCATTTTCAGTTAAGAATAATCGCTTCCTTGCTCGAGACATATGAACATTGCCCAAGTTAAACAATGCCAGAGCTGCCATCTCCTGAAATTTCGCTAAAGCAACTTCAAAGACTTCCATGGCTTCTTCACTCGTAACAGTATCCTCCATTGCTTCAGAGTAGAGTTTCATTCCGAGCTGATGAAGGTCCAAATATGCATCGGAATCGATACCAACATGGTTCTTAAACAACTGAGCAAATTCCACAATCCACTCATTAATGCAACAGGAATTACCTTGTTCCTCAGCATTTCCTAAACTCCCGTTACTGTGAACTCCATTAATGTTTTTCTCAGAAACTATCATTTCACCATTTTTATTGCCATCATCAAATAAAGGCTCATGCTCTGGTTTAACTTCATTGACATAAAGCCTAAGTGAACCTTGTGGATCTGCAGACTCTTCTGCCCACCTTAATTCCTCGGATGTAGTTATTGTGACTAAATCACCTTCCTTGTCCTTATATTTGATTAGAACTGCCTTTAAGCTTGGAAACCTGTTCCGGACAATCTCTCTCAACTGTGATATGCTACAGCTGCCAGGCATCTGAGCAAACCTTATATCCTCCCCAAATATTAATTTCACCGTCTTCAAAGGTTCTTCTTTAACAACAGTAGGCTTCTCTGCTAGAGGTTCTACTGAAATAGGCTTCTCCAAAAGGGCCTTCTCCACCACAACCACCTTATCTACGGTTTTGTTGCTTTTCTTCTTTTTGTGCTTCTGCCTGGGCGGTGTAATCTCAGTGGGAGAAATGACTTCCTTTTCGTTCAACTGGATCCCTTTTACTTCAATTGCTTTCTTAACTTTTTCGGAGACCTCCAAGGCCGTGAGATTGTTTGGCTCCAAACTCAAGACAGTATCAACATCTTTGTACGCCAATTCCAACCTATTCAAGGCTTCAAAGCACCTAGCCCTCTTCAGCAGGGCCTTCGTATATTTTGGGGAGACCTCGAGCGCCAAGTTACATTCATGGATGGCTTTGTGGTACTCCTCCGGCCCCATCTGCATATAACAAGCAGCTAAATTGCTGTGGAGGTAAGCAACGTCTACATGGTTCTTAGGAAGAAGCTTGATAGCTTTCTCATACTTCACCAAAGCACCATCATAATCCCTTTTTTGAAATAGCTTATTTCCTTCTTCCTTCATATCATTAGCCATGTCCATAAAGATTGTCGTGTCCTCATCAAACGCCTTTGGGTTGTGCAAGGCAGACCTATTTCTCTTGGGATTTTCATCATTAGATTTGATGCTTGACGATTTCTTCTTCTTCTTTGCTGTAGGCTTACCCATTTCTGAATCAGAAACAGACTAAAAAAACCCTCGATTACGAATAAAACTCGATTTTCAGGAATCAGAACAGACGTTTATCCCAACCTGCTCGGATCAGCTAGAAAAGCACCGTCTCCGCGTCAAAAATCAAAAAACAAGTAATCGAATGTAACATAAATGCTTCCGCAAATCAATCAAAGAAGAGGACGAAACAACGCAACGGGAGACAACCTGAGATGCCAAAAAATAACCGGCGTCTTCCTTCCTTCCAATTCCCAACTTTCTGATATCTGACGAAAGCGTGGTGGCAGAAAAAATAAATAAATTTGGCAAAACTGAGATATCTTTCAACGGAAGGAATGCACCGCCCACGCAAAGTTCAGAAAGTTTCCCCTTATCTCCATTTCCGACCTCGCGTCTCGATCGAAATTCGAAGGTCGGATCCTTCCGAATATATGCACGATAGCATTTTGCATTTTTCGGCACTTGGCGTACACGGCAACTCGGATACACCCTTGCAAATTTCCTCCCCCGTAATTTTGCCAACTGGATCTCTTGCTATAATTTGACACCTGTCGAATGGCAATTGAAAGCAATTAGTGCGGCGAGTTCTTCTAATGTGGGCGATTTACCACCATTGACTCCATGAATCTGGCGTTAAATAACTTTAAAAAAAATGACAGGTTTTGTAGTTTACTGTTAGTTAAATTTAGTTGTAGTTTAATTGAATATGTCTTATCTACTACATTAAGATTACATAATTCAATTTTATTATAATTTATTAATAATTATTTAGAATATATTATAGAGTTTTTAGGATGTCATTTTATTATTTCTAAAAATTTAATTGCCTTTTCTTATTTAATTGCACTATGCCTTATTTATTAGATTAAAAAAATATTTAATAATATTTATTAGTGTCCATGCTTAATTTATTGATCATATGACTATTAGGCTTATGAATATTAGTGAATTAGTTAGATCTTAAATTTTTATTTTATTTATAAAATTAATAATTATGTAATTCATGTTGATTATATTATTAATATCATCATTGAATTGAATGAGTTTAAATATGATTTTATGACTATTTTTATATATGTAATTTTTTTTATTAATGAGTTTACTTGACTTTATTTATTTCATATATTTTTTTAAAAACATTCTAATTTCTAGGCTCTCATCTTGGCTCACGTAAAAAAGACAAATTTGGCAATCAAGTAGTGTTTTAGGAATAATTGTTTAGGCTCTTTGGCCAAATTTGTGGGGTCATAAGAGCATTTCTAATACATTATGATAGATATTTTAGGAAAAATTTTATCCAAAATGTACATCAATATAATAGAATAAGAAATTCTACTATATTTGTGAAATAAAGTGCTTTCATGGTAAAGTTAACATAAGGGCAAGAGAAAAATATGAATATTTGAAGGAAATTTTTAATGGATTTTAGACTTATGCATAAAAAAAATTTATACTATATTAATCTCAAAACAAATACAATGATTTTTAATTCCATCCTACACAAAATATATATTTTGATATTGTAACGTATTTTTATTCAAAAATTTGACTTTTTTTACTCTTTAAAATAATTCACAATTTTACGCTGCTATNTATGCATAAAAAAATTTATACTATATTAATCTCAAAACAAATACAATGATTTTTAATTCCATCCTACACAAATATATATTTTGATATTGTAACATATTTTTATTCAAAAATTTAACTTTTTTTACTCTTTATAATAATTCACAATTTTACGCTGCTACAATAATATATTATATTTATTTTATTAAAATTAAAAAAAATTTGAGACTAATCTACTCAAACTTTAAAACAAAAATTTTTACTCAAAATATTTTGTTTTATATTTTCATATGGAACTAAAGTAAAAAATTTGACATAAACTAGAACAATTTTAAAAGTTCGATCTTGAGCCAATAAGTGTGTCATGCTTTTTTTTAATAAAGCCTAAAAAATTAATGATTTTTAAACGAGGGGAATAAATGCAATATCTATTTTGGAAAATACAAATTATGTGAGGGCACATGTCCCCCCTATGCCCCCCCTAATTATTCCATAGACAAGAAAAAAACTTCTTATGCCATCTTGATTTAAGAAAGAAAGCTTTAAGGTTATATGTAAAAATCAGAAACCCATCTCCCTAAACTATTATTAGGTAGCATCCCTATCATCTTCAGGAGGATCAATACTGAGAAAAATTGATATTTAATAGCATTTTAAATTTTTGCATGGATGAAAATTTTGTCGAATCCTAGAATATTAGTAAAAACAACCAAGAAATTAGCTGATATGTCATAATATTCTAACATATTTTTTATTTGAATAAAACGTTAATTGATTTTTATTGTGTAAAAATTCTAGTTGTTAGTCTAGTAATTATTTAATTTTTATGAATTATACTTATTTTAAAATAAATTTAATACATTTGAGAGTCATTTTGTTCAAACTCAAATCAATGTGTTTTGATCTATAACAATTCATTTTTTATTATCAAATGGAATATTTGCAAAAATTTCAAATAGACTAAAGTATTTGATCTAAGCCCTTNATATTTTGTTTTATATTTTCATATGGAACTAAAGTAAAAAATTTGACATAAACTAGAACAATTTTAAAAGTTTGATCTTGGGCCAATAAGTGTGTCATGCTTTTTTTAATAAAGCCTAAAAAATTAATGATTTTTAAACAAGGGGAATAAATGCAATATCTATTTTGGAAAATACAAATTAAGTGAGGGCACATGTCCCCCCTATGCCCCCCTAATTATTCCATAGACAAGAAAAAAACTTCTTATGCCATCATGATATAAGAAAGAAAGCTTTAAGGTTATATGTAAAAATTAGAAACCCATCTCCCTAAACTATTATTAGGTAGCATCCCTATCATCTTCAGGAGGATCAGTACTGACAAAAATTGATATTTAATAGCATTTTAAATTTTTGCCTGGATGAAAATTTTGTCGAATCCTAGAATATTAGTAAAAACAACCAAGAAATTAACTGATATGTCATTATATTCTAACATATTTTTTATTTGAATAAAATGTTAATTGATTTTTATTGTGTAAAAATTCTAGTTGTTAGTCTAGTAATTATTTAAGTTTTATGAATTATACTTATTTTAAAATAAATTTAATACTTTTTTAGAGTCATTTTGTTCAAACTCAAATCAATATGTTTTGATCTACAACAATTCATTTTTTATTATCAAATGGAATAGTTGCAAAAATTTCAAATAGACTAAAGAATTCGATCTAAGCCCTTAAGTGTCAAATCATGAAATTTCTCAATAAGACATATAAATAAGTTACTGTTGTAAGAGGGAAATGAATTAAATGTAAATTATAAAAATATAAATTTATTTTGGGTACTTATCCCAACATGTTCCAATATATTTGCCTTTGGATACAAAGAATTTTTAATCTACAATGATTAAGTAAGAATGTTTAGAAGTTATATTTTAAAACAAGAAGTACAACTCCCTAAACATTTAGTAGCAAGCTTTTGTCTACTCTCCATAACAACACTACCTGCAAAAAATTATATTTGCTAAAAGAAGTAACTACAAATTGTTCATAAAAAATTGTCAAACAAGTGATCAAAACAAATCTTAAGAAACAAGATGATTAATAAGATTTGTTTAATGAATCAAATTGATTTGTCAATTTCATTCATGCAAAATGAATGAGTGAATTTTCAGTACAAAAAAGTGGCTTTACATACATCCACCAAATTCTTATGCATTTCTATATCTAACGCCTAAATATTGCTTTTTGACATTTATTCCACCCAAAACTTTTGTGTCACATAAAAAAAAATCTCTATTTTAACTTTTAAAAGTGAAATACATATTTTCATGTATAGGTAAGGTAGTGTATATGTAAAAACGGTGAATTTTAAGTTTTAGATATGTAAATACATAAGAATTTAGTGATAATGTGGACCTCATTTTGAGTCAACCCTTCCCCTTAGCTTATACCCAATCTCATATGGACTAAGGACTCCTTCCTCATGTCATTCGATGGCTGGATGGAGCTTTGATTAGTCAAGACATAAACTAAAATTTAAGTTAACTTTAATTCAAATGTCTTGCAAGTTTTTTAGAACATTATGCCACATTTCAGTATACCGGTGTCTCTAACGATGATGTTAGACTTTGGTTTTTTCCTTTCTTCTTAAGAGATAAAGCTAAAATGTGGTTGAACTCATTAAAACCTGGATCTATTATTACCTGGAGTGACCTAGAACATAAATTCTTAGCTAAGTATTTTTCGCCTTCAAAGAATGCTAAGCTTTGAAATGATACTACATTTTTTTGTCGGTTTGAAGAAGAATCAATATGCGATGTTTGGGAAATTGTCCACATCATTCTTTGTTCGATTGGTTAATAATTCAAACTTTTCATAATAGGTTAGTAGGATCAATTAGATATATTATCGATGTTGCTACTGGTGGTTCATTAATTTCAAAACCTTTTGATGAAGCATATTCTTTAATTGAAGAAATGTCTACTAATAATATTCAATGGCATTCTAAATAGGTAAATCCTAAAAGAATAGTCAATGTTTATGATTCTGATGCTATTTCTATGTTACCATCTCAATTAGATGCTATATCATTAAAGATAGATCAATTTAGAATGAATTTATCTCAAACACCTCCAGTGATTGAAGAAAATTCATTAGGACAAATGGTTGATTTTAACATTCCTACATTCTTGACTTTAAATGCACTTAACAATAAACCTAATCACCTTTATTCTAATTATTACAACCCAGATTTGAAAAACTACTCTAACTTTAACTGGAATAACAATTCTGGTGGTGCTAACTAGCAATGAGGGAACAATCAAGTGAACCCATTGGGTAGCTGGAACAACCAACGCGGTACTAACTATAGACCAACTTATCCTCCAAGATTTAACAAAAACCAATAATTTAAGGAGAAGAAGTTGTTTATAGAAGAAGTGGTATTACATATGGTTAATCAATTACAAAGTCAATTAGCTACAATTAGAAATATTGAGAATCAACTGGGAAAAATTGCTAACGCCCTTAACAATAGGCCTTAGAGAATTCTTCCTAGTAATAATATTGAAATCAATCTTAAAGACCAGAACAAAGGGCAAGTTAAAGTTGTTCAACTAAGAAGTGGAAGAGATATTGAGACGATAATTTAAAAAGGGATTGAAGTTGAGAAATAGAGAAGAGAAATTGAAAATCTTAGAAAAACCTATTTCTCTAATGAAGAGTAATTTAGAACGATCACCACCACCAGTTTTACATAGACTTTGACAACATAATTTGGATAAACAATTTTCAATTTTTTTGGAAGTATTAATGAAGTTAACTATTAATATGCCATTTGTTGAAGCTCTGGAACAGATGGCGGGCTATGTGAAATTTATGAAGGACATTCTTAACAAGAAAAGAAAGTGTATAAACAATAAGATCGTTGCCCTTAGTGAAGAGTGCAGTGTGATAATCCAGAAAAACCTTCCTAAAAAACATAAAGATCCTTGTAGCTTTACTATTTCATGTGCAGTAGGAGATAAATTTTATGGTAAAGCTCTATGTTATTTAAGGGCTAGCATTAACCTTATGCATCTAGCTATTTTCTGATGGTTAGGCTTAAGAGAGGTTTCTCCCACGTGTGTAAATCTTCAGTTTGTTGATCGATTGATCAATTACTTGAAGGGAATTATAAAAGATGTGTTAATAAAAGTTGATAAATTTATATTTCTCGTAGATTTCATTGTCTTAGATATGAAGGAAGATAAATAAATTCCAATCATTTTAGAGAGACCTTTTCTTGCTACTGGAAGAGCAATAATATATATATATACAAAAAGGTGAGTTAACCATGAGAGTCAATGATCAGGAAGTACATTTATTATATCAAAATCGATGAAATATACAACAAAAGGAAGAGTTGATGAATGTTTCATAATGGAACTTTTCTATCATTTAAGAAAAATCTATTTCAAGGAAAATTAAGAAGATATAATGGAAGAACAAGAACTAGAGTACAAAGAAGATGTTGATCTAAATAAAAAAATAAGTTAAAGGATTGATGAGGATATGGATTATGTTCAGAAAAATTTTGAGCTGATGACCACCAGTGAAAACCTTTAATTAAATCTTTCAGTCCTTTAATTAAAAAACCTCCTCAACTAGAGATGAAGGTTGTACCGATGCAATTAAAGTATGCTTTTCTTGGGAACTCATCTACATTACTTTCATCATCCAGACCTATTGCTACCGTCGCCGACAATTCCCTCATGTTGAATGTTGATTGGTGGTGTTGTTATTGTTAAGGAGTCACTACTATGTTTATCTATCGTATTGCCCTATTCTCCAAGAAACTTATTCTTTTCAATTATGTAAAGAAGTCTAAGATGTTAAGAAATTTGGAGCAAGAAGGAAAAGGGATAATAGAAAATAGTAGAAAAAGGAAATATTAGAATAATTTTCATTGTGATCAACAATATAGAGAAAATTCTAGAATCTCCATTTCCTGAGATTCTCGTACAAGGAAAACCACATGAAAAACTTAATAACCAGAGATATAGGTATATTACCTATTCTGAGTTCTTTACTCTCCTATAAGAGTAAGCTCGTATTGTTAATTAGAACTTAGACAATTAAGAGCGCCTAAGAAAACTCCCAATTAACATTAACAATCGGTCTTTGAGAAATTTTTAGTATCGCGATCAAGGAAAGAAACATCACATTTTGAGCCTAGGGTAACAATTTCTAAGAATCTGAATCTACCTAGAGGTTTTATTTTGTTGTTTTATTTTTGTTAATGTCATTTTGTTTTATTTTTTTTGTCATTTTATTTTGTTTGTCTTATTTTGTTTTATTGTCATTGTTTTATTGTTTTGTTGTTTTGTTGCTTTGAGGTTCACCTTTTTCACTTCAAAATGTCGTGCCTGTAAGAAAGAGTTAGCACACCCTAACAACATGCAAAGTAAATCTAAAGCATAATTTGTTTCAAATTTCCAATAAATCTGCAAAACAAAACACGATTAGCATGAAATCGTGTTTAAATTTGTTGATTTTATTGGTTAAATAATTTTTAGACAACCCGGTCATAATTTATATGGCTCCGTCATCACGGGGGCCATAAGCGTATTCAAATCTACTTAGTCCAAAAGATAATTAAATTAGGCCCAAAAGATTCTTGTCAGCAACCACAAATTGCATCGTCCAATAAATCTTCATAGATCTAAACACTAATATTTAAGCTGTACATTTAGGTTCAAATTTAATTTTTAATGAGTTTAATTTCATTTTTCAATTAATTTTTTATTCATTGTGTTATTTATTTTAGGACTGATTGTCGGTTATGCCTGAAAAAATTTAATTGAGACCTAATAATTTAGTTTTAATGTCGTTAGAACCTAAGGATGGTTTAGGTTCAATTTAGGTGAAACCTAAGGTTAGAAATAGTTGTAGGTCCAATTTAGGTAGAACCGAAGGTATGAAATGGTTTAGGTTCAATGTAGATAGATCTTGAAGTTTAAGAAATGTAAGTTCAATGTAGGTAGGACTTAAGATTTAATATTACTTAGGTTCAATTTGGGTAAAACCTAAGGATTAGAGATAGTTTTAGGTCCAATTTAGGTAGGACCGAAGGTATGAAGTGGTTTAGGTTCGATGTTAGTAAAACCTAAAGTTTAGGATGATTTAAGTCCAATGTAGGTAGGACTTAAGGTATGAAATGATTTAGGTTCAATATACATCAAACCTAAAGTTTAAGATGGTTTAAGTTGATTTAGGTTCGATTTAGATAAACCTAAGATTTGTTTTGAATTTACATAAGTTTAATATGAATTGAGCATAAGATTTATTTTGACTTAAGTTCAATATAGATTGAACTTAATGGTTTAGATTTACTTAGGTTTGATGTAAGTTAAACCTAAAAATTTCAGTGTAATTAGGTTCAATGTGGTTTGAACCTAAGATTTAAGTAGGTTTAGATTCAATGTGGGTTGAATCTAATGATTAAAATGGTTTAATGGATGTTTTAAGTTTAACTTAAGTTAGACTTAGTTATGGTTTAGGGATTAATCAAACCTAATATAAGTAAGATTTAATTAAATTAATTAAGTTTAATTTAGGTTAGATCTAATTAGGGTTTGTAGGTTAATTAAGCCTAATACAATTAAGGTTTAATTGAGTTTAATTAGATCTAATCTGCAAAATAAAACACGATTAGCATGAAATCATGTTTAAATCAAATCCTCATTAGGTCTAATCCATATTAGACTTAATTAGGCTTAGGGTTAATTAACCTTAATGTAAGTAAGACTTAATTAGATTAATTAGGTCTAATATGGGTTAGACCTAATTAATGTTTAATATATCTTAAACCTAATGTAATTAAGATTTAAGAAGGCTAATTAGGTCTAATATGGATTAGACCTAATGAGGATTTGATTTAACTTAAATGTAATGTAATCAAGGTTTAAGGAGATTAATTAAGTTTAATAGGGATTAAACCTAATTAAGGTTTAATTTAACTTAAACCTAATGTAATTAAGGTTTAAGGATATTAATTAGGATTAATAAGGATTAGACCTTATTTGGGTTTGATTTAACTTAAACCTAATGTAATTAAGGTTTAAGGAGATTAATTATGTCTAATTGAAATTAGACCTAATTGAGGTTTGGTTTAACTTAAACCTGATGTAATTAAGGTTTAAGAAGATTCATTAGGTATAATAGGGATTGACCTAATTTTGGTTTAATTTAACTTAAACATAACGTAATTAAGGTTTAAGGAGATTAATTAGGTTTAATAGGGATTGCACCTAATTATGATTCAATTTGACTTAAACCTAATGTCATTAAGGTTTAAGAAGGTTAATTAGATCTAATAGGGATTAAACTTAAGTACGATTTGATTTGACTTAAACCAAATATAATTAATCTTTAAGAAGTTCAATTAAGTCTAATAGAGATTAAAACAACTAAATGTTTAATTTAACTTAAACTTAATGTAATTAAGTTTTAAGGAGATTAATTAGATCTAATAAGGATTAAACCTAATTATGATTTGATTTGACTTAAACCTAATATGATTAAGGTTTAAGGAGATTAATTAGGTCTAATAAGGATTAAACCTAATTATGATTTGATTTGATTTAAACCTAATGTAATTAAGGTTTAAGAAGGTTAATTAGGTCTAATAGGGATTAGACCTAATTAGGGTTTTATTTAACTTAAACTTAATGTAATTAAGGTTTAAGGAGATTAATTAAGTATAATAGGG
Source organism: Phalaenopsis hybrid cultivar (assembly GCA_002079205.1). Lineage (NCBI taxonomy): Eukaryota > Viridiplantae > Streptophyta > Magnoliopsida > Asparagales > Orchidaceae > Phalaenopsis > Phalaenopsis hybrid cultivar. Next base: position 118,191 of record JXCR01137446.1, on the reverse strand, counting down.
ATTAAACCTAATTATGATTTGATTTGACTTAAACTTAATGTAATTAAGGTTTAAGGAGATTAATTAGGTTTAATAGGGGTTAAACCTATGTATGATTTTATTTGACTTAAACTTAATGTAATTAAGGTTTAAGAAGGTTAATTAGGTATAATAGAGATTAAACCTAATTATGATTTGATTTGAATTAAACATAATGCAATTAAGGTTTAAGGAGAATAAATAGGTCGAATAGGGATTAGACTTAAATGTTATGTGGGATCTTTTAGTTTGTACCCAAAATTTAGGGTTTTGATTTGGGTTTGTATGGGTTGGACCCAATAGTCTTGAAAGGGTGACTAAACCTAATGGTGGTTAAGGTTTAGTTTCACCCTAGGCTCAATTTGGAAATCAGACCCAAGGGATTAGATCAATTATATAGGTCATCCAGGGCAAATGTTCAAAACTAATGGATTTTAGGGTTTTTAAATCTAAATTTAAAAATTTGTAATTTTATCCTTAAGAGAAAAAATGTCATTTTACATTTTTCAGAAGCTAAAAATTATCATTTTGAGGTTTAAAATTGTCACCCTAAATTTTCTGGCCATCTGCAATTTTAATTTCCAATTCTTTGATTTTTATAATTATTAAAAAAAATAATTACAAAGTTTAAGGAAAAATAATGAATTTGGCATCAGATACCTTTCTTAACCTTGGAAAAATCATAGAATATCCCCAAGAGTGAAAAGTTCATCCTCTAAAAATTTAATTATTTTAGGATTTATAAATAATTTTTAATAATTAAATTTTTCCAAAGAGTAATTAATTATTTAAAAATTAAATGTAATTAATTAATTTCATTTTTTAATATAATTTTCTCCATTCTTTACTGAATCTAGGGATATTTTTAATTTATTTATGTGATTCTCTATGTCAACTTATGTATTTTTAAAAATTTTAGGTTTTTTTTATATTTATTAAATCCTTATTTTTCTATTAATCTGCATGGATGCCAACACAATCCTCAGATCCGTCAAACTCCATACAGCGCGGTTCGATTGAATGCACTTTACACACAGGTGACCACGTGGCCCACGGTTTAATACATTTCATATGAACGGATTATTAGTCCGAGTAAATCTGAGCTATTCATTTTTGATATGCGGAAATGAACGACATCGATTCATTGTCCACGTGAAATGATAAATCGAGATTCGTTCTACTTTGAACACCAATATCACTATCATTTCTCCATAAATATGGACGAAATTTGTTTGCAGAACTTCATCTCGACTAGACGAATCGATCCATATGATTAGATCTCTATAAATTGATCGTTCTATTCACAATGTGTGAAATAAGAGCCCAAAATTAGACTTAAGAGCTCATACCTGGTATCGAGAGGTGAGGCCTCAATCGAGCTTGTCTGGATTTGTTATTGTGTGCTTGCGAAGCTTCTCCCTTGCTCAAATGGGAGTGATGTTGAGCCTAGATATATCATTGATGAAAAGCCTCAACAGTTTCACCTAACTGGTTTGGAGCACTTGAGAAGACCCTATTTTGATTTGGATGCTCTTCTCTATGCCTAGGGAAGCTTTTTGAGGAGTTAAAACAAAGTGTTGGATTGGTTTATGTCAAACCAGAAAAATATGTTAGATTTCAGTAGAAAATTGAAGCTCTGTAATGAATTTTAGGGCTTAAACTATGGGGTTTTGGTTACCAAGGATGTGGGGAGGAATTTTTCTATTGAAGGTCACTCTATGGTTCCCTTCTATGAGCTCTAGGGTTGGCTTATTTATAGGCATTGGAGGTAGCTATGGAGCTTGGAATTGATTAAAGGAGCTTGATGGTGGCTCATGATGGCTGAAGATAAGTTTTCTGGCTAAGGATAACCATTGTTGAGCCTTCCTAAGTCATTCCCATGATGAAGCTTGGATTAGGGTAAGGATTTGGATATGGCTTGGACTTCATTCCATTGAGGAATAATGAGGTGGAGAGGGGCCCAAAAAGTGAGCTGGCCTGAACCAATCCACCTTATCTCAGGAATTTGAGAAAGAATGACACCTAGCCTTCCTCATAATGAGTTTTGACTTTGGTAAAAAATGGTGGGCTCATGGGTTTTTAAGTAGTTTACCCATATCATGATGGGTATTAATGGGTCAGGGGTGACCAATTATCGATAGGCCAAAGATTAGATTTAATTGTCATGGGCTTAGGCTGTCATGGATCAAGACCATGATTTTAGACTTAAATCCTAAGTCTAATAAATTTTAATTTCACCCTCTTTAATTAATTAAATGATTAATTAATTACAAGAATAAAATAATTTTTTAAAAGACCACATTTTGATAAAAAATGGTGGAGTTGACCAAGTTTGACCAAATTTGACAACTTGATCAGGGTTTACCAACTAGGTCCTAAGGTTGACTATGATGACTCATTTGACCTTGTGATGGTTTAGTCAATCACAGGGTTATTAGATTCGGTAACATAATTTGGTTTGACTATGTTAACCAACAAGTTGACCATATGGTGATGTCTTGACCATATAATGATCATTTGAGTCTATGGTTGACCAAATGATCTAGTTTGACCATTAGGTCCAAGATTGACTATTTTGACCAAAGTTTGACCAATGGCATTTATGGTTGACCAACTGGTCGAGTTTGGCAATTTGATGTTTGGGTTGACCAAATGGTCCTGTTTGACCAATGGGTCCCCATGACCCTAAATTAGGGTTCATTAGGATTTATTTAATCATCTTAGTGTGTCATGAAAATTTGGGTTTAAAAGGGTTCATTAGGGTTTTATCCTAAATTTTAGGGTTTGTGAACCCTTGATGAGATTTAAGGAGTCAATGTTTATAGCCTTCCTTTTCAAAAAGACTATGAATGTCATTCAAAATAGATTCTCACAATAGTGAGGTCAACAAATGAGCCCCCAATATGTCTGGAATACTAAATAAGTATGTTGCACAAATTGGTGTTGATCAAAACAGTCTAGATAACTGATGAAGTTATCATATTGTCTGTGGTTTTAAAGAAGAATGAAATCATATAATGTCAAGTATTTTATTATTCAATTTTAAAGTTTGCTGGAGAGAGCAATGTCATGACCTATGAAAAAAAATCATACAGAGCAAGTAAACTATTGGAAAGCTATGGTTCCATGTCAGAAGGTGGGTTTTATATCCAATAGTATGAGACAAAATATATGTCATATTCCACTTAAGGAGGTCTTATGAAATTACTTAAAAGTGTCAAATATTAGTATGTCGGTCTTGGGAAAGAATGCAACAAGATTTATATTCTATCCCAAAGAAAAATTTAAAGGAAAGCCATAATTCCGTGTTAGGATGGTCTTACATCCACTAACAAGAGAGAGAGTGGATACCATATTCCATCAAAGGAGGTTTTATACCATCTCTTAAAGATATCAAATGTCAGTTTTGGGAAAGAATGCAAGGAGAATTGTATCCTATCCCAAAGAAAAAGTTAAAGAAAATACATAATTTCATGTCGGGAAGGTTTCGCATCCAATAATAAGTTGATACCATATTCCATCAAAGGAGGTTTTATACAATCTCTTAATGATGTCAAAAATCAGTTTTAGGAAGGAATGCTTAGAGACTATATCATATCCCAAAGGAAGAGTTAAGGGAAAGCCTTAATTTCGTGTCAAGAAGGTCTTACATCCAATAACAAGAGAGAGATGTGTGTAACACAAAAAAATGAATATATTATTATTTTAAACTTTCCACTGGGCATTTGATTTCACAAGTTAAGATGCAATTCTTATGTCACTTTAAAAAATTTGAATTTTTTATTTTGAATTATGTCATTTGTAACTGCATGTATTCATTTTGGCAGTTCTGGACCTGCACAAGCATTGTTGACAATTAGAATTTTTTTTGTTTCTTGTAATAAAACTAGAGTTTCATTTTATTACCAAAGAAAATGTATAGTATGTACAGTGATACATGATACATCAAAAGTATATAACTATTCATAAGTGAAATGTCATGACAAAAGTTGTTATCAAAATGTCATAACAAAACTATCATGTCTTCTTGTCATATTAACAACCTTGAACATTACTAGACCTACCACAAATATATTACACTCTGAGATATCATCAGAAACAAATTTCATAAATTATTTATCAGATGCTTGGATAATCATAGGGTCATGGTAATTTTAGAGGTTGCAGTCCTTTGAGCTCTGGTATGGGTTGATATCCGACAGGATGCATTCTCCATAATGTTATTAATATTTGTTGTCGGCTCACACTTGGTATGCAATGTTTAGCTACATCAACTCCATTTCCTTGTAGGATTAGCACTGATCCTCGTGGGAGGGAAATCTGATAGGAAACATGAAATTATTCTGGATCTATGCTTTTTATTTCTTTCCCAAAAATGATAGCGCATTTGTTTAGTAGTGATAATGTACAATAAGGTCTTTCAAAACCATGGCTATCAATATGTGGTGGGATGTACTCTCCCTCTTCATAGATATTAATAATACAGCTGTTGGGAATACAACTTTATGACATTATGTTCCAAGCCACCAGGTGCTTGATGATCTAGATTATTACTGCAGGCATCAGATATACTTGTTCATGTTGTAAGAATCCCAGAGGGTTCCCATCTTTGTCTTTAGCATAATCGTAACAACATCCATATTGAATAGTTACTCACCCCTTGCCTTGTATCTATTTATTAGGTTTTGAGTATGTTCTCTTTTTAAATATCCCGCTCATCCACGGTCGCTTGCTTCCATCACATGTTCAACAATAGCCGACCGTTCATCTTCATCAAAAACTTTAGTGACTAACTGAATACCTTCAAGTATGTTGACTGTACGACCATTGACATACTTAAATTCATCAAAATAATCATTTAAATGTGTGAATGCACTTCAGTTCTTCTTAAGAAATGATTTGTCTATCGATTGGTTCTTCTGATGTTGTAAGGTCAAGAACTGCCACATATGGACTTGGTGCAAAGACAATCCTTTCTTTTGCTTCTTCTTCTTCAGGATCCAAATTTTCAACCCCTAGGATAGGATATACTTCTCTAGGTGTATATTCTGGAATTGGAAATTGGAATACATCATCGTCCTCCTCTATAGGTTTTGTGTCTTGTTGTTATTTTTCTTCAAGACTTTTAATTCATTTGATAATGTTTCATCTTTGATTTTGAGTCAATCCTGATGTTATCTTATTGAACCCAACAATGGATGCTTCCACAACCCCTTGAGCTGTCGCAACTATCACTAATTTCAATTTGCCAACGCCAATTTTTCGTTTCTGCCTTGCCGGTTTCACTTTTTCTTTGGTGATACCTTGTTGTCAAATTTTGAGTCCCACTATAGATAATTTCCCTTCTGCTTCTTCTTTATTGACAATAGACAACAGCGGTCCATTATATAGTAACTCAACTTGCGTGAGATCAAAATTAAAATGAATTCTTGATCCTTTTTCAGTGCATCAGCAATCCAGTGCCAAACATACACCACTTATAAAAGTGAACAAAATCCTGTTGTTTGACATTTTTCCCTACAAAAATCTGGCTACTGTAAACATGTTAGACCTGATTTTAGTTCAGTTTATTAATGTGAAATTGAGAAATTTTGTTTGAGGATTCATTCAATTTGTTTTAAGAAGTCATGCTCACAAACACCTGTTTACCGAGCAAGAAGGAAATCTCAAAAAGGAAATATTGAACGAAACTCACATTCATTTTATTATTATTTTCCCCAGTTTACAAATGAGTTATTATTTTTTATGTCGCATAATATTTTTTTTAAATACCGCCCATTGATTGGAGGTAAAATTCTTTCTCGCTGACAATCGACCATCTGATATGATCCTCCCGAATATGTCTTTTCAATAACATACAGAACCTCCCACATTAGTTTCTAGTTTTCCACTCATTTTTCGGTGAGCGAGGATAGGTCTTTGAAGTACTAAAACTAAATCCCCGATTTGAAATGTCTTGGGGCGAACAAATTTGTCATGGTCCTATATCATTTTTGCTTGATATAATTCACGATTTTGTTGAGCTTGTAGATGCTTGCCTTCTAAACTTTTAAGTTCTTCAAGTCTCAATTTCTCATTTTCTTCTTCTATTATTTTGTTTGCTACTCCAACTCTGAGAGAAGGAAGCTGCACTTCAAGTGGTAATAAGGCCGCAAAACCATACACCACAGCAAATGGTGTTGATTGTGTCGGCGTTCGATATGTAGTACGATAGGCCCATAGAGCTTCTATCAATTGTTTGTGCCATTATCTCGGACTATTAATCAATTTATTTTTCAAAATCTGAACCAAGGTTTTGTTGAAAGCTTCGACCAAACCATTGGCTTTAGGTTAGTAATTTGTTGAATATCTCCAATCTATCTTGTGTCTATGGATGCAATTGTTCATTTTTGTATTTTTAAAAGTCATTCCATTGTCCGAGATGACTCTTTAAGGAGCTCTAAATCTGTATACAATGTGTGTTTTGAAGTGAAGGACCTGTTCCGCTTTGACTTCTCTAAGTGGTATCACTTCTGCTCATTTGGAGAAGTAATCTGTAGCTGCTAGGATGAATATATGACCTTTAGATGATGAAGGGTCTATGGGGCCCACTATATCTGTGACCCAACATTCAAACGGTCAAGATGCAATTGTCGGATGTAATACATTTTGCGGTTGATGTAGGACCACTCCATGCACTTGACATTGATGACATTTTTTTGTAATTTCAAGGCAATCAATCATCATTGTTGGCTAATAGTATCCCATTCTCTTTATTTCTATTTTCATTTTTGGTTCGGATTGGTGTGCCCACACAAACCTGAATGGAATTCTTTAACAATCTATTGAGCCTCATATCGGTTTAAACATCTTAATCACATCTGATTGAAAGATTGTCGATAGAGAACATCATTTACTAAGGCATAAGACAATGCTCTTTGTTTAATTTGGGTCGCAATGGAACTGTTTTCGGGTAATCTTCCAATTTGCAAATATTGAATAATTTGTTTTCACCAATCATTTTCTTCATTATCAATAATTGTTATTGTTGTATCTTCACTAACTTTATGAAGATTGTCGATGTCAATTTGAGAGAAAATCTGTCGTCCGCTTATAGAAATTGGAATGTCATCCTTTTCTAGACAAGCAAAATCTTTTGCAAGTTTTGTTAAAGCATCTGCTAAAGAGTTGTCTTGTCTTAAAACTAGGAAGAATATTACATTTAGTATTTGTTGACGCAATTTCAAAGTATAATGGAAGTATTGTTCTAGTCAAGGCTTAGGGGTTTTGTACCTTCCTGGGATCTAATTGATGATCCTTTGAGAATCTACGTAGATGTTGATATTTTTTATTTACATCAATATTGCTAATTCTAGGTCAGTTATGAGTGCCTCATATTCAGCTTCATTATTTTTGCATGGTTTGGTCAAGTGATATGAGAACAGTATCATTGCTTTATCTGGAGTGATGAAAATTAATCCTACTTCTGCTTTGCCAAGTATAATTTTTTGGCTGTCTTTGTCTTTTTCAACAAATGAAGCTCCATCAAAATATAACTCCCATCGTTGTGTACCAAAATTTTTAATTTCCAAAATTTGTTCATTGGTCAAATCATCATTAAGAGGAGACTAAGTTGGTATAGGGTGTGCTGCTAAGAAGTCTGCCAAAATTTGTCCTTTAACAACATATAGAGGTACAAATGTTATGTCGAACTGGAGAAATATGATTGCTCATCTTGCTAATCTTCTAGAAAGTGTTGGTTGAGTCATTAAATATTGTAAGGGATTAACTCTTGAGATGAGAGTTACCTTATGAGATAGCATATAATGTCTTAACTTTTGAATAGCAAAGATCAAAGCTAAGTAGTGTTCCTCAATTGCAGGATATTTTATTTTAGTTGGAACCAAACAAAGACTTAAATTGTATAATAGATTTTCCTTACCCTCATCATTAACTTGAGCCAGTAATGCTCCGAGGGAGTTTTCTAATGCCGCACTATGAAAGATTAAAGGTCTTCCTAACACGGAGGCAGTTAGAAAAGGTGGTGTTGTTAAATATTGTTTGATATTTTCAAAGGTGTATTGGAATTTTTCATCCCATACAAATTTGGTATCTTTTCTAGTGAAGAAAGTGATAGGTTGACACCTATCTGATAAATTGAAAATGAAATTTCGGATATATTCTAGTTTTCCTTGAAAATTGAGTTAGAATTTTTGGAGGAGGAATATTTGAAATGGCTTCAATTTTGAGGGTGTCAATTTCGATCCCACGATGTCCAATAGCAAATCATAAAAAGATCCCTAAAGTGACACCAAAGGCACGTTTTAAAGGATTCATTTTAAGATTAAATTGTCTTAATCATTAAAAGATAATTATCAAATCGTACATATGATTATTTATTTTTTATTGTTAACAAATAAGTCATCCACATAACATTCAACTTGATTGTTGATAAGTTCATCAAAAATTTGTGTCATAGCCCTTTGATAGTTAGCACCAGCATTCTTCAATTTAAATGGCATTACTCTGTAGCAGTATATCCCGATGGGTGTTTTGAAAGTTGTATTTGGTTCATCTTGTGGAGACATTTTGATTTGATTGTATTCTGACAATCCATCCATAAAGAATAATATTTCATGTGTCGACGCAATGTCGACCATCAACTTTGGAATTGGTAAAGGAAATTCATCCTTTAGACAAGCCTTTTTTAGGTCTCTGAAATCTAAACAGACCCGAATTTGACAATTTTTCTTCTTTACTGACACTATGTTAGCAAGCCATGTCGAGTATTTTTCTTCTCAAATAAAACTTGCTTCGATCAGCTTCTTAAAATTAACAATGACTTGATGTTCAATTTAAACATGCATCCTTCTTGGAGCTTATTTAACAGGGATTGCGATTCGGTCTAATCCAAGTTTATGGACTGCGACTTCTAGAGTGAGTCTAAGCATTTCATCATACTCCAAGCAAAGCAATCTTTGTATTCTTTTAACAGTTGAACTATTTCTTTTGCTTCAATGTCGTTAAGGAACAAACTAATAAAAGTTGGTTTTGGATTTTCTTTAGTTCCCGAATTAATTTCTTTTAATTCATCCACTGTAGATTTAATTTTGTCTTCAAATTCTGGTGGTGCATCTTCAATTGTAAGATCAGATGTTTTCTCAAAATTAGGTCCTTCGGTGACAGCTAGGCCAAATTTTGTGTCATCCAAAGGTTCTAGAGCACCAAACCTAATACCTTCTTTAGAGTTATGGTTTCACTTACTATTATTCCACAATTTTTGAAAAAGATAAGATTGGTCTGATGACCATTGTTTAGGTATCAAACCATTTTGCATAAATTTTTTAACACACTGAGAATAAAGTTCAAAAGGGATTTTTATTGATTTAATAAAAATTTCATTTTCTAGTTTTACATTTATCTCAAAACCAAAAGAAGTAGAACCAAGTTGAAACTTGATAGGTTTTCTATCTTCACCATATACTTCTTTGACCACTAAATCCTCAATTTTAGATGGGGAAATCAGAGTTAGGGTCATAACATGTATATAGTGATTAATTCATTCGTACATGAACTCAAATTGTTTTTCTTTATCTTCTTTTTCGAGAGATATTTTGAATCGTGGTTCTTTTGAAATCAGTAATGTTGTCTTTCGTTTTTATTTTTCATCTTCAGAGTCTAAAGAAACATTGAATTTTAATGGTTTCTTTATGTCAACCACTGGATCTTCCCTCCCTCACCTTTGTTTCCAACCTCGACCTCGGATGTGAGTGTGATGAGAATTATTACCCTTTGTATGTGTCAAGGCAGAACCCCTACTGACCTGCTTTTCTTTTTCGTTATCTTTTTCAGTCATTTTCTTGTCCTCACATTTTTCTTTTCTATTTATTATTGCATCTCTAGAGAACATTGTTCTCTTTATCAGAGCGTAATATGCGGCATCTTCATGCATACCAATTTTATAAACTGAAAATGGTTGTAAGTCCTCTGTAATAAAACATTCTTGTCCTTTCTGTAGATACTTAATGCATTAATGTAATGAGGATGGGACCATTGTATGCTCATGAAGCCATGGTCAACCAAGAAAAGCATTAAAAGAAGTTTCAGAATCAATAACATGGAATTTTGCCATTGTCACCAAATTTTCCATCTTCAAAAGCAATGTTATTGACCCAA
>JXCR01137446.1:75974-100241 GCA_002079205.1 Phalaenopsis hybrid cultivar | reverse complement strand
CTTGAACAAAGACAACTCCTTGGGTAATTCCATGTAGGTTAGCATAAAACTCTTTTACTACGGGAACTACAACTACAACGGTAGTGTAGCACAGAACTTCCCAACACTTATGTATAATGATTCTTTAGATCTGTGAACTTGGATTACTAACTCCATGATTGATAAAGCCTCTCTTCTTGATAAGTCTCTTCTTTGTGATGACTTTTTGTATAATCTCTGCACGTCAAAAGTGATAAACTTTCTACTATTAAAAACTCCATACCTTAAAGTATTTCTAGAATTGGAAGCCATGAAATTTGAAATTAGGAAGTTTCTGGATGTCCAAGTCAGTTTTAAGGACTTTAAAAACACCTCTCAACAATTATTGTGGAGAGAAATCCAGCCAATGTCTGCCAAAATCGTTCAGGACATGGAAAATGCTCAAGACGCTGTCGGCGCTCCCGATGGCGTTGTCGGCACCATGGTCCTTTAGTAGGGCGTCGTCGGCGCCAGAGGCCAAATTCGCGTCTGAAATTTTTTAGTTCAATTTGATTCTAAATTTTCCTCCAATGTCAATATTTGTCTTAATTTATGATATGTAAAATTGTGTAGGACTTAAAAAATACTATTATTTCCTAATACATAAACACATTTATTAACAAAATAGTATTATATAGATATATAGATTTATATATGAGTTACCTCCCACAAAGCACTTGGTTTAACGTCGTCAGCCCGACATACCATTGGTTTAGTTGGGTTGACTTAACATTAAAACTTCTTTAAATTGGGGTGTGTCCTTCATAATAATGTTTCAGTCGATGCCCATTAACTTTAAATATCTTTCAAGTTTTAGGATCCTTAATAACAAGNTCCATGGTAAATCTACAAAATTTGATAAAATCCAAATAAATTCCAAAAAATTCTAAAAATCACAATGTGGAACGTTTTAAATTTAAATATACTAATTAAGAGTTCTTCACAAAAGGATTTTTTCTAAATCTTCCAAAAAAATCTTAAAATTTTGGATCTCGATNGAGTTCTTCACCAAAGGATTTTCTCAAAATCTTCCAAAAAAATCTCAAAATTTCGGATCTCGGCAATGTAAGTTAAATCCTTGGTAAAAATCAAAATTTCGAGTTCAAAGTGTAGCTTTTACCTAGAGAAGATGAAATCCAAACTTTGTTTGCCTTAAAATCGCCTCAAATCCGAGCAATAGCAAGCCCTAGGTGCAAAAATCGTATGTTGAAGGTGACTCACGAGGTAAAAATGCCGTTTCATTGTGCAAATCGCAAATTTTAAGGGTGTTTGGGTCGCTTCGGGTCGAGGGCGCTGTCGACACCAATGCCGACATTAGTGGCAAAAAACTCATATTTTGATTTTTTATCAAATTCAATATTCTCTCAATTTACTCTAAAGTTTATTTAGTCTTTTTGAACACTAATTTTCATCTAAAAATAATTCACNAAATGACGTTTCACTGTGCAAATCATGAATTTTAAGGGTGTTTGGGTCGGTTTGGGTCGAGGGCGCTGTCGGTGTCCATTCGGCGCCGACGGCGCCAGTGGCAAAAAATTCACTTATTCAATTTTAAAATTTTTTAAATTTCTCTCAATTTACTCCAAAGTTTATTTAGTTTTTTAAAACATTAATTTTCATCTAAAAATAATTCACAAACAAACATTTTCACAAATAACACCAAACTAACTTTTATATATAAAAATACGCTTTTTACAAATATATTTTTCTAATCACATTTCCACATCCTCAAAGCAAACTAAATTATAATTTAGAGTCAAAATAAAGCCACAACACTAGAACGCTGACACAAAACTATACACATAATCAAAGTTCTAAAGCAAAGTAAAGTAAATTAAATCTTGACATTTACATTAAAACATAAGTATTTTAAAATAGTAAAGGTCTTGCTGCTTGAATTAATCTGCCTCTTCTTCAGTACTTTCTCCTCCTCTAATATCTCCCATAGACTGGTAATGGTCATATAAATTGTAGAAGAGTGTTACGGGAACTGATCAGTCAAATTTTCATCGATCCATCCATTTTTCTTGAACATCTATACCAATCCTGCTTCAACTGTTCTTGTATGATCAAAGTTCTCCTTCATTCTCCAATTTAGGTTTTCAAAAAGGTAATTAAGATTTCCTATTGCATTCGTAATACTCTGAAGTTCTCTTTCTATTTTGAAGCATGTGATGAATGATTTAAAATACAATCTAATGCTTCATTTCCATTTCCTATGTAATTTCCATCAATAGGAATCATGGGCTCCCAAGGTAATAAAACTTTTTCCCAACTTTCATATGAAACTTGAGATTGATTACAAAGTAGGAAAATTGTAGAAGGATACCCAAGTCCATATATTGACCCATTCATGATAATACCCATAACAGATTTGAAAATAATTGACCCTATATCAATAGGTTTTTTCATTTGAATGTTATAGTTTAGAATGACACTTTCTTTTGTAACTCTACTAATCTTCATGGTAGGTAGTAGCTTTGCAGATATGAAGAAATGACATTTGTTTGAAATTGGGTTAATCAGTGAAGTAGAGAAACTAATGTATCCCTCATNTGTTGCAGGTGCATTGTATGGTCCAAAAGTCACTCTATGAAAAGCAAATGTTCCATAAGAGCTTGTACATGTCTTTTCTTGATCCTCAGGAGCAATTGGAATTTTGATGATAACCGGCATATCCATATAAAAAATAGTAATATTTATTTCTGACCAATCTATCCAACATTTGATCTAGAAAGGGTAAAGAAAAGTGATCTTTCTTGGTGGTCAAGTTTAATTTTCTATAATTTATACAAATTCGCCAACCGATAACTTGTCTTAATGGAATTAATTCATTTTTTTCATTTACTTCAACGGTCACTCATCCTTTCTTTAAAACACAGTGAATTGAGCATACCCAAGCACTGTCTAAAATAAGACATATAATTCCAGCATCTAACCATTTTAAAATTTCTTTTTTTACAACTTCTTTCATTATTAAGTTTAATCTCCTCTAAAGATTAGCTTTAGGTTTGTATTGTTTATCTAATAAAATTCTATGCATACAAATTGAAGGACTAATTCTTTAATATCTGCTAAAATCCATCCAAAAGCCTTTTTATATCTTGTTAACATTTCTATTAATTTTTGTTCTTAAATTCCAGTTAACTCAGAAGATACAATAACAAGCAATGTAGATGAATCTCCTAAAAATATATATTTTAAATGAGTAGGTAATACTTTCAGTTCATGTTCAGGTGGTTTAATACTTAAAGGAATAAGACTTTTATTATCATTTTCCAACAAATCTAAAGTTTCAAATTTATCTTAAATATAATCTAAATTTTCTTCTTTTATTTCATCCTCATTTTCACTAAATTCTTCTTGCTTTAATTTCTCTTTAAACTCTTTCTTAAATTGCTCATTACTTAGATAATTAATAACTTCCATCCTAGCACATTCATTGTCTTTTTCTATTTCAGGATATTTCATAGCTTTTGCAATATTAAATTTTACTTCTTGATCACTAACTCTCATTATTAATTTTTCTTTTTGCACATCTATCACAACTCTCCCTATTGCAATAAATGGTCTCCCAAGAATAATAGGAATCTCTTTATCTTCCTCCATATCTAATACTATAAAGTCTACAGTGAAAATAAATTTATCCACTTTTACTAATACATCATCTATAACTCCTTTAGGATAAGTGGTTGATCGATCAGCTAACTGAAGAGTTACAATAGTAGGGGAAATCTCTCATAAATCTAAATGTTTAAAAATTGATAGAGGCATAAGATTGATACTTGCTTCTAAATCACATAAGGATTTTCCATAAAACTTTTCCCCAATTTCATAAGGTACAGTAAAACTACCAAGATCTTTTAACTTTTTAGGAAGCTTTTGCTGGATAATAGCGCTACACTCTTCACTAAGTGGGACAGTCTCATGCACTGCAAACTTCCTTTTTTTATTTAGTATATGTTTCATAAATTTCATAGAACTTGACATTTGTTCCAAAGCTTCAATGGGATTTCTAAAAAAATTGTAAGTTGTTTATCTTTATTCTTCTGTTTTAGTTGTTGAGGAAATGAAGGTAATGGTTTTTCTAAAGGAACTTGTGTTTTCTCATTTTCATTATGGTCACTATCCATCTCTTCCTTCTCCTCATCAACTTTTATTTCTCTTTAGATTCTTGTTTGAACTTCATTTCCACTTCGTAATTGAATTGCTTTAATTTTTTCTTTATTTTGATCTTTGGGATTAACTTCTACAGTACTCAAAAGATTTCCTGAAGATCTGTTACTAAGTGCAGTAGCAATATGTCCTAATTGATTTTCAATATTTCTAAGAGCAGCCCCTTGATTTTATATTTGATTTCCCATATTCAACACTACCTCTTCCATCGTTAACTTTATTTCCTTAACTTGTGGCTTAGAGTTAGAGTTAAATCTAGGAGGATAATAAAGTCGATAATTAGGATTTCCTTGGTTATTTAAATTTTCTGAGGTTCATTAAATTGTTATAATTATTATAACTAAAATTAGGGTGACATTTCCATCTAAGATTGTAATAGTTTTAATAAGGCTTGCTATTTTGATTATTAATAGCATTCAAAGTTTCATAAGATGATCAAGTATCAATTATCTATCACTAGGAATTTTCCTCTAATACTGGGGGTATTTGAGAATAGTTCACTCCAATTTGATCAATCTTTTTTGATATAGCAGCAATTTGAGATGCTAAAATAGACATTGCATTAGATCATGAATACTAGCTACTCTCTTAGGATTTACTCTTTCAGAGGGCCATTGAAAATTATTAGTACTTATTTCTTTTATTAAAGTGTTTGCTACATTAAAAGGTTTTAACATTAAAGATCCAACTACAACAACATCTATAATAGATCTAAGCGATCATACTAATCCATTGTAAAAATTTTGAATTATTAACCAATCTGGTAAAGTATGGTGTGGACATTTCTAAGGAGATCCTGAAATCTTTCTCAGGCTTCATATATCGATTCCCCTTCAAACTAACAAAAAGATGTATAATCATTTCTAAGCTTAGCAGTTTTTTAGGGTAGAAAATATTTAAGCAAGAATTTTAGTTATAATTCTCCCCAAGTTCTGAAAGATCCAGGTGCTAATGAGTTTAACCAAGCTTTAACTTTATCCCTTAATGAAAAAGGAAAAAGTTTAAGCCTAACAATATCATTAGACACTTTATCCCTTAATGAAAAAGGAAAAATTCTAAGCCTAACAACATCATTAGACACTCCATCATGTTAAATGTAGCACAAATTTAAAGAAAACTAGCAAGATGTAAGTTAGGATCTTCAATAGGTGTTCCTCCAAACTGATTATTTTGTACCATTTGGATAATAGTAGTTTAAGTTCAAATGAATTAGCAACAACATCAAAATTTTGAATAGTTAAGTGAATTTCATATGTTGTTGGATTGGCATAATCTCTTAAAGGTCTTTGTCGATTTTTATTTATTTGATTATCGAAGGTTTTCACCATTTTGTTCAAAATTTTAATTTCTTTTTGTTGTTTTCAAATTTTTCTAATAGTACATTCTAACTCTGAATCGTAAGGTACTAAACCTTTAGATCAAATGTTTCACATAAATAAATATAATAAGATAAGGAAAATTTCTTAAAAATACTCTTAACTAATAGTTATATATTTTTGGATTTTTTGATTTTATAATTTTTTGATATTTTGTATTTTGTATATTTTTATCTCTAAATTTTTTTAAATTACCAAATCTATTTAATTTAACGATTCCTTCCCCGGCTACGACGCCAAATACTTGATCCCAAAAAATATAGTTATGTAAAATTTATAAAGTTGACTCCACTTTGCAATGATGCCAAAAACTTGATATGATATTTTATGAATAAAAACGTTAAGCACTTAAAGTTGGGATTCTATGCAAGTATAAGTATCGTTATCAAGTAATATAAAACTTTCTTTTTAAGTCTCAAATATCGATCCCACGAGGAATGTTTATATTTGAAATGATAAATCAACTAGGAAATTCAAAGAAATCAATCTAAATTACCGTCACTAATTTTGAATGTTTAAGATACTATCAAAACTAAATTATTTACTACTAGCAAAATTTAAAATTTGGGTTTAAAATTAATAACTACTAAACTATGTTTATGTGATGAAGTTTTCTAATATAAAAAACCGTCTTTCTCAGTACAATGAGTTTTTGGTGAAATGAGATGAGATAAATAGTTTAGATATGTATTGTATCAAATAGGAGCATATTTAATTCTCTACCCTGATTCAATGTTATAGAAAATCATTGGTTAATCTTAGGTTTAGTCCCTAAATCTATGGCTAGGCTAGGAGAATACTGGCTCCCACTCCAAAGCTCCCACTTCCCTTCTTCTAAAGGCAAACTCTCGTAAACACTAAGATCGAATTGGGGATTTTTAGTCTGTCACCCTAGAAATCTCCAATTCTACACCCAGCAAAGTATATTTCCCTATTTATTTGCACTTAACTCCATGAACAAAATACTGCTTCATGGACTTAAATGTGATTCTCACGCTGTTTTAGAACTCATACTCTATTTCCCAAATCATATATTTCACAACATATTTTAACAATTCAATTGAACACATTGAAAAGTAAATTAAGAGTGGAGTTGAAAAACCATCATGATTTATTTTAAATTTTAACATTGACACATCCACATTATCTCTTCATTTCACCATATCTCAAATTAGGGAGAAAGATAAAGGAATCTACTCAGACATAATGAAAAAAATACAACAAAAAAAATTTCATATATAACAGAAAGTTCAAACAACAATAATAAATAAACAACACTTATCTGAAACTTTTTCTCAAAGCAAATCCGTCGTAGCCTCTCTTAGGAAATATAGGAAGAAGAAAGCTCTCACTTCTCTTCCTCTCCAACACTTCTTAGCGAAGAATTCATACTTAAACTCACCACAAAAACTCAAAGCTATAAAAACAATAACTAACTTATGGTGTGGAATGGCGTGGAATGTAGGTGTGTGTAGAGGAAAAATGAAATGAGTTGAGGAATTTGAAATGGAGCGAAGGGGGGGTTTCTGATCAAATTTCAGCCCTAAATAGAGCCTAGGTCGGTTCTCCAATAGGTGCATCCAAAAACTCTTCAAAAAGCATCCAAATTCGTTGAATCTTCTAGAAACAGGGCTTCCACTGGCACTGGTACCGTCGACGCCCATCTTGGCGTCGTAGGTGCCAAAGGCCCATAATTAAATCCCAAGTTTCTGTCAAATGGCACCGTCGGCATTGAACAAATTTTTAACTTCTCCATTTTTTCTCCAAATTCAATCCTTTTTGCCTCCTTTTTGCTCTAAGTCTTAAAAATTAACAACCTACAATAAGACATCAAAAATACGTTCAATTAAAGTGCAATATCACAAAAAAATGAGTATAAAATATGGNAATAGGGATTAAGCCTCATTGAGGCTTGGTTTAACTTAAACTTAATGTAATTTAAGGTTTAAGGAGATTAATTAGGCATAATAGGGACTAAAACTAATTGAAGTTTGATTTAACTTAAACTTAATGTAATTGAGGTTTAAGGAGATTAATTAGGTTGAATAGTGATTAAACCTAATTATGATTTGATTTGTCCTAAACCTAATGAAATTAAGGTTTAAGAAAGTTAATTCGTTCTAATAGGGAATAAATCTAATTATGATTTGATTTTACTTAAACCTAATAAAATTAAGCTATAAGAAGGTTAATTAGGTCTTATAGGGATTAGACCTAATTAGGGTTTATTTCACTTAAACGTAATGTTTTTAAGGTTTAATGAGATTAATTAGGTCTAATAAGGATTAAACCTAATTATGATTAGATTTGACTTAAAGCTAATATAATTAAGGTTTAAGGAGATAAATTAGGTTTAATAGGTATTAAACCTAAGTATGATTTGATTTGACTTAAACCTAATGTAATTAAGGTTTAAGAGATTTAATTAGGTCTAATAGGGATTAAAAGTAATTATGATTTGATTTGACTTAAACCTAATGTAATTAAGGTTTAAGGAGATTAGTTAAGTCTAATAGGGATTATACCTAATTAGGGTATAATTTCACTTAAAACTAAAGTTATTAAGGTTTAAGGAGATTAATTATGTCTAATAGGGATTAAAACTAATTATGATTTGATTTGACTTAAACCTAATGTAATTAAGGTTTAAGGAGATTAATTATGTTTAATAAGTATTAAACTTAAGTATGATTTGATTTGACCTAAACCTAATGTAATTAAGGTTTAATAAGGTTAATTAGGTCTAAAAGGGATTAAACCTAAGTATGATTTGATTTGACTTAAACCTAATAGAATTAAGGTTTAAGGAGGTTAATTAGGTTTAATAAGGAGTAGACCTAAATGTTATGTGGGTTCATTTATTTTGAACCCAAATTTTGGGGTTTTGATTTGTGTGTGTATGGGTTAGACCCAACAGTCTTGAAAGGGTGACTATACCCAATGCTAATTAAAGTTTCACCTTAAGCACCAAGTGGAAATCAGACCTAGGAGATTGGATCAATCATATAGGTCATCCAAGGCAAATGTTCAAACCTAAGGGATTTTAGGGTTTTTAAATGTAAATTTAAAATTTTACAAGTTCATCCTTAAGAAGCAAATGTCATTTTAAATTTTTCAGAGGCTAAAAATTATCATTTTGAGGTTTAAAATTGTCATCCTAAAATTTTCTAGCCATCTATAATTTTAATTTCCAATTTCTTTGATTTTTATAATTATTAAAAAAAATAATTACAAAGTTTATGAAAATTAATGATTTCACTTCAGAGACCTTTATTAACCTTGGAAAAATTACAGAATATCCCCAAGAGTGAAAAGATCATCCTCTAAAAATTTCATTATTTTAAGATTTATTTATAATTCTTAATAATTAAATTACTCTTGAGAATAATTATTTATTTAAAAATTAAATACAATTAAATAATTTTAGTTTTTTTTTATAATTTTCTCCTTTCTTTACTGAATTCAAGGATATTTTTATTTTGTTTCTTTTGATTTTTCTATGTCAAGTTATGTATTTTTAAAGATTTTAGGTATTTTCTATTTTTATTAAATCCTTATTTTTCTATTAATCTGCATGGATGCAAACACTATCCTCGGATCCATCGAATTTCACACGGCGCGGTTTGATTGTATGTACTTCCACACAGGCAGCCACGTATCCCATGGTTTAATCCATTTTTTTTATGAACGAATTATCAATCCGAGTAAATCAGATCCGTTCATTTTTTATTCACAAAAATGAACGACATCGGTTCATTGTCCCTGTGGGACGATAAATCAAGAGCCATTCAACTTTGAACACCAAGATCTCTCTCATTTATCTAGGAATTTGGACAAAATTTGTTTGTAGAGCTTCATCTTGACTAGACAAATCAATCCATACGGTTATATCTTTATGGATTGATCTTTCTCTTCACAATGTGTGAAATCTGAGCCCAAAATTAGGGTTAAGAGCTCATATCTGGTCTTGAGAGGTGAGGCTTCAATCGAGCTTGTCTGGATTGATTGTTGTGCTCTTGTGAAGCGTCTCCCTTGCTCAATTTGGAGTGATGTTGAGCCTAGATATATCCTTGATGAAAAGCATCCACGGTTTAACCTAACCCTGGTTTGGAGTTCTCGAGAAGACCCAATTTTGATTGCGAAGCTCTTCTATATGCCTAAGGAATCTTTTGGAGGAGTTATAACAAAGTTTTAGGTAGGCATTATGCAAACCCGAAAAAAATCTTGAATTTCAAGTAGGAAATCAAAGCTTTGGAATGGATTTCATAAGCTTAAACTATGGGGGTTTGGTTTCTTAGAATGTCAAGAGAAATTTTGTTGTTGAATGTCAAGGGTTTTGAAGAGTCTCTCTATGGTTACCTTCTATGAGCTCTTGAGTTGGCTTATTTATAGACTTTGGAGGCAACTATGTAGCTTGAAATTGATTGAAGGGGCTTGGTGGTGGCTCGTGATGGCTGAAGATAAGTTTTTTGGCTAAGGATAGCCATTGTTGAGCCTTCCTAAGTCATTCCCATGATGAAGCTTGAATTAGGGTAAGGATTTGGTTATGGCCTTAGCTACATTCCATTGGGGAATAGTGAGGTGGATAGGGGCCCAATAAGTGAGCTGGCTTGAACCCAGCTACCTCATCTTAGGAATTTGAGAAAGAACAACACCAAGCCTTCCGANCTTAATAACCAAAGATTGTGGTATATTACCTATTCCAAGTTCTTTATTCTCCTATAGAAGCAATCTCTTATAATTAATTATATCTTAAACAATTAAGGCTGCCTAAGAAAACTTCTGATTAACGTTAACACTTGTTCTTTAAGAAATTTTTAGTATCAAGATCAAGGAAAGAAACATCAATGTTTGAGTCAAGGGTAATAATTTTTAGGAATATGATTCTACCCTAGAGGTTCTATTTTGTCATTTTATTTTTGTTAATGTTAATTTGTTTTATTTTATTTTGTCATTTTATTTTGTTTATGTATTATTTATGTCATTTAATTTTGTTGTTTTGTTACTTTGAGGTTCACCTATTTCACATCAGAATGTTGTCCCTGCAAGATAGAGTTAGCACACCCTAATAACATTTAAAGTAAATCTAAAGCTTAATTTGTTTCATTTTTCCAATAAAACTGCCAAAGAGAACACTATTAGCATGAAATCATGTCTAAATTTTATTGATTTAGTTGGTTAAATAATTTTAAGACGACCCGATCAAGATTTCTATGGCTCTGTTGTTCCAGGGGTTGTACAGGTATTCAAATATACCTAGTTTGAAAAATGTTTAAATTAGAAATAGAAGATTTTTTTCAACAACCATAAATTGTGACGTCCAAGAAATCTTTGTGGATTTAAACACTGATGTTTAAGTTATAATTTTAGGTTCAAATTTAAGTTTTAGTGAGTTTAATTTCATTTGTCAATTAATTTTTTATTCATTGTGTTATCTATTTTAGAAATGATTGTCAGTTATGCCAAAAAAAGTTTCATTGAGACCAAATAATTTAGGTTTAATGTCCTTAGAACCTAAGGATAGCTTAGGTTCAATTTAGGTGAAACCTATGGTTTAAGATGGTTTTAAGTCCAATTTAGTTAGAGCCTAAGGTATGAAAGGGTTTAGGTTCAATGTAGATAGATCCTAAATTTCAAGATATTTAAGTTTAATGTAGGTAGGACTTGAGTTTTAATATTACATAGGTTCAATTTGGGTAGAACCTAAGGATTAGAGATAGTTTTAGGTCCAATTTTGGCAAGACCTAAGGTCTGAAGTTGTTTAGGCTCAATGTAGGTAGAACCTAAAATTTAAGATGGTTTAAGTCTAACGTAGGTAGGACTTAAGGTATGAAGTGATTTAGGTTCAAGTAGGTAGAACCTAAAGTTTATGATGGTTTAACTTGATTTAGGTTCAATATAGATAAACCTAAGATTCGTTTTGAATTGGCTTATTTTAATATGAATTGAACATAAGATTTACGTTGAATTAAGTTCAATATAGATTGAACTTAAGGGTTTAACTTTACTTAGGTTCAATGTAAGTTGAACCTAAAGATTTAAGTGTACTTTAGTTCAATGTGGTTTGAACCTAAGATTTAAGTAGGTTTAGATTCAATGTGGATTTAATCTAAGGATTGAAATGGTTTAATGGATCTTTTAAGCTTAACTTAAGTTAGACTTAGTTATGGTTTAGGGTTTAATTAAACCTAATGTTGGTAAGGTTTAGTTAGATTAAATAGGTTTAATTTAGCTTAGATCTAATTAGAGTTTGTAGGTTAATTAAGTCTAATTCAAGGATATTTTTATTTTGTTTCTTTTGATTTTTCTATGTCAAGTTATCTATTTTTAAAGATATTAGGTATTTTCTATTTTTATTAAATACTTATTTTTCTATTAATCTGCATGGATGCCAACACTATCCTCGGATCCATCGAATTTCACACGGCACAGTTTGATTGTATGTACCTACACACAGGCAGCCACGTATCCCATGGTTTAATCCATTTTTTTATGAACGAATTATCAATCCGAGTAAATCAGATCCGTTCATTTTTTATTCACAAAAATGAACGACATCGGTTCATTGTCCCTGTGGGACGATAAATCAAGAGCCATTCAACTTTGAACACCAAGATCTGTCTCATTTATCTAGGAATTTGGACGAAATTTGTTTGTAGAGCTTCATCTTGACTAGACAAATCAATCCATACGGTTATATCTTTATGAATTGATCGTTCTCTTCACAATGTGTGAAATCTTAGCCCAAAATTAGGGTTAAGAGCTCATATCTGGTCTTGAGAGGTGAGGCTTCAATCGAGCTTGTCTGGATTAATTGTTGTGCTCTTGTGAAGCTTCTCCCTTGCTCAATTTGGAGTGATGTTGAGCCTAGATATATCCTTGATGAAAAGCATCCACGGTTTGACCTAACACTGGTTTGGAGTTCTCGAGAAGACCCAATTTTGATTGCGAAGCTCTTCTATATGCCTAAGGAATCTTTTGGAGGAGTTATAACAAAGTTTTAGGTAGGCATTATGCAAACCCGAAAAAAATCTTGAATTTCAAGTAGGAAATCAAAGCTTTGGAATGGATTTCATAAGCTTAAACTATGGGGGTTTGGTTTCTTAGAATGTCAAGAGAAATTTTGTTGTTGAATGTCAAGGGTTTTGAAGAGTCTCTCTATGGTTACCTTCTATGAGCTCTCGAGTTGGCTTATTTATAGACTTTGGAGGCAACTATGTAGCTTGAAATTGATTGAAGGGGCTTGGTGGTGGCTCGTGATGGCTGAAGATAAGTTTTTTGGCTAAGGATAGCCATTGTTGAGCCTTCCTAAGTCATTCCCATGATGAAGCTTGAATTAGGGTAAGGATTTGGTTATGGCCTTAGCTACATTCCATTGGGGAATAGTGAGGTGGATAGGGGCCCAATAAGTGAGCTGGCTTGAACCCAGCTACCTCATCTTAGGAATTTGAGAAAGAACAACACCAAGCCTTCCGAATAATGAGTTTTGACTTTGGTAAAAAATGATGGGTTCATTGGTTTGTAAGTAGGTTACCCATATCAAGATGGGTATTAATGGGTCAAGGGTGACCCATTATCAATAGGCCAAATATTAGATTTAATATTTAAGTGTAATATATTTGTTTATGATTGCTATGAGCTTAGGTTTTCATGGATTAAGACCATGATTTTAGACTTAAATCCTAAGTCTAATAAATTTAAATATCACCCTCTTTAATAAATTAATTAAGAGAATAAAATAACTTGATTAAAAGACCACATTTTGATAAAAAAAAGGTGGAGTTGACCAAGTCAGAAAGTTGACTATGATGACTCATTTGACCTTGTGATGGTTGAGTCAATCATAGGGGCATTGGATTTGGTAACATAATTTAGTTTGACTATGTTGACCAAAAAGTTGACCATGGTGGTCGAGTTGACCATATGATGATGTCTTGACCATATAATGATCATTTGAGTCTATGGTTGACCAAATGGTCTAGTTTGACCATTGGATCCAAGATCAACTATTTTGAACAAAATTTGACCAATGGGGTATATGGTTGACCACATGATCTAATTTGACTAATTTGATGTTTGGGTTGATCAAATGGTCTAATTTGACCAATTTGGTGTTTAAGTTGACCAAATGGTCTAATTTGGCCAATTTGGTGTTTGGGTTGACCACCTGTTTGGCCAATGGGTCTCCATGACCCTAAATTATGGTTCAATTAAGATTTATGTGATCATCTTAGTGTGTCATGAAGATTTTGGTTAAAAGGGTTCATTAGGGTTTTATCCAAAATTTTAGTGTTTGTGAACCCTTGATGAGATTTAAGGAGTCAATGTTGGTAGACTTCCTTTTCAAAAAGGACTATGAATTTCATTCAAAATAGATTCTCACATTAGTGAGGCCAACAAATGATCACCCAATTTATGTAGAATACTGAATAAGTATGTCGCACATTTTGGTGTTGACCAAAATGGTCTAGATAACTAACAAAGTTATCATTTTGTCCGGGGTTTTAAAGAAGAATGAAATCATATCATGTCAAGTATTTTTTATTCAACTTTAAAGTTTTTTGGAGAGTGGAATGTCATGAACAATGAAAAAAAATCATACGGAGCAAGTAAACTATTGGAAAGCTATGGTTCCATGTCAAAACGGTTTTAAACCCAATAGTACTGGAGAAATTAGATGCCATATTCCACTTAATAAGCTCTTATATTATTACTTAAAAGTGTTAAATTTCGGTAGGTCAATCTTGGAAAGGAAAGCAATGAGACTTATATCTTATCCCAAAGGTAAAGGAAAGCCATCATTCCATATTAGGATGGTCTTACATCCAAAAATAAGAGAGAGAGTGGATACCATATTCCATCAAAGGAGGTTTTATACCATCTCTTAAGGATGTCAAATGTCAGTTTTGGGAAGGAATGCAAGGAGGCTTATATCCAATCTCAAAGGAAAATTTAAAGGAAAGCCATAATTCTGTGTCAGGAAGGTCTTACTTCCAATAACAAGAGAGAGAGAGAGAGAGAGAGAGTGGATATCATATTCCATCAAAGAAGATGTCAAATGTGGGTTTCAGGAAGGAATACTAGGAGACTAATATCATATCCCAAAGGAAGAGTTAAGGGAAAGCCATAATTCTGTGTCAGGATGGTCTTGCATCCAATAACAAGAGAGATGTGTAAACTTTTTACTGGGGATTTGATTTTGCAAGTAAAGATGCAATTCTTATTTCACTGCATAGAATTTGAATTTTTTTTTGAATTATGTCATTTTTAACTGCATATATTCATTTTGGCATTTTTGGACCTACACAAGCATTGGTGATAGGTGAGATTTTTTTTTGTTATTTGTAATAAAACTAGAGTTTCATTTTATTACAAAAGAAAATGTACAGTATGTATAGTGAAACATGATACATCAGCAGTACATAACTATTCATAAGTGAAATATTATGACAAAAGGGTTTATCAAAATGTCATAACAAAACTATCATATGTCTTCTTGTCATATTAGCAACCTTGAACATTACTAGACCTACCACAAATATCTTGCATCCTGAGATACTGTCAAAAACAAGTTTTGTAAAGTATTTCTCGAGTGCTTGGATTTTCAAAGGGTCATGGTAATTTCAAAGGTTGAAGTCCTTTGAGCTCTGGTATGGATTTATATCCAACAGGCGCTTTTTTAGGATGCATTCTCCATAATGTTATTGAGATTCGTTGTCTGCTCACACTTGGTATGCAATGTTTAGCAACGTCAGCTCCTTTTCCCTATAGGATTAACACTGATCCTCACGGGAGGGGAATCTGATAGGAACCATAAAATTCTCCTAGACCTATGTTATGTATTTCTTTCACATACAAGATAGTGCATCTATTCGGTAGTGATAATGTATAGAAAGGTCTTTCAAAATCATGACTATCAATGTGTGGTCAGATGCAATCACTCTCTTCATAGATATTAATAATACAAATATCAGGAATACAACTGGATGGCATTATGTTCCAAGCCACCAGTCGCTTGATGATTTAGATGATTATTATAGGCATCTGATCTACTTGTTCATGTTGTAAGATTCCCGGAGGGTTCCCATCTTTTTCTTTAGCATAATTGTAACAACATCCACATTGAATAGTTACTTGCCCCTTGGCTCGTATCCATTTTTTAGGTTGTGAGCAACTTCTGTTTTTTAAATATCCCTCTCATCCATGGTCGCATGCTTCCATCACATGCTCGACAATAGTCGCATGTTCATTTTCATGAAAAACTTTAGTGACTAGCTGAATACCTTCAAGTATGTTGATTGAACAACCATCGACATACTTAGGTTTTTCAAATAAGGTTGTTTGAAAGTTTGAATGCCCTTCAGCTCTTCTTCAGA
The DNA here is from genome assembly GCA_002079205.1 of Phalaenopsis hybrid cultivar. NCBI lineage: Eukaryota > Viridiplantae > Streptophyta > Magnoliopsida > Asparagales > Orchidaceae > Phalaenopsis > Phalaenopsis hybrid cultivar. Next base: position 84,295 of record JXCR01137446.1, on the reverse strand, counting down.
AATGATCTGCCTATCAGTTTGTTCTTATGATGTTGTAAGGTCAAGAACCGCCATATATGGACTTGGTGAAAAGGAAATCCTTTCTATTGCTTCTTCTTCTTCAGGATCCAATATTCCAACACCTAAGACAAGATTTACTTCTTGAGTGTATATTCTGGAATTGGAAATTTAAATTCTTCATCGTCCTTATTCATAGGCTCTGTGTCTTGTTGTTATTTTTTCTTCGAGCCTTTTGAGCTATTTGTTACGGTTTTGTCTTTGAGTTTGAGTCAATCCTAACATTTTCTTGTTGACCCCAGCAATAGATGCTTCTACAACCCCTTGAGCAGCAGAAACTACCACTAATTTCAACTTTCCAACGTCGATTTTTCATTTTTGCCCTTACTGTTTCACTTTTTCTTTAATGATACCTTGTTGTGGGGTTTTGAATTCCAGTACAGGTAATTTGCCCTTTGCTTCTTCTTTATTGACAATAGACAACAACAGTCCATTTTACAATAACTCAACTTATATCAGATCAAAATCAAAATAAATTCTTGATCCTTTTTCATTGCATTGTCAGTCTAGTGCCAAACAGACCACTTTGAAAAGTGAACAAAAGCCTATCATTTGACAATTTTCCCTGCAATTAACAAGTTAATGTAAACATGTCAGACCTGATTTTAGTTCATTTTATTAATGTTAAATTGAGAAATTTTGTTTCAGGATTCATTCAATTTATTTTAAGAAGTCATGCTCACAAACTTCTCTTTAATGAGCAAGAAGGAAATCTCAAAAAGGCAATATTGAAAGAAAATCATATTCATTTTATATTTTCCCCAATTAACAAATGAGTCATTATTTTTTATGTTGCATAATATTTTTTTTTAAATACCGCCCATTGATTAGAGGTAAAATTCTTTCTCCCCGACAATCAACCAATTGATGTGATCCTCCTCTATATTTCTTTTCAATAACATGCGAATCCTACTACATTGGTTCGAATTTTCACTTATTTTTAGGGTGAGCAGGGATAGGTCTTTGTAGTAATAAAATAAAATCCTTGATTTGAAATGTTTTAGGGGGAACCAATTTTTTGTGGACTAGTGTCATTTTTTCTTCATATAATTCAAGATTTTATTGAGCTTGTAGGCGCTTGTTGACTAGCGGTTTGATGTGTGTTACTTTTGTAAATATTTTTTAATATTACAAAACACACACGGCAAAAGNTGGGTTTCAGGAAGGAATACTAGGAGACTAATATCATATCCCAAAGGAAGAGTTAAGGGAAAGCCATAATTCCGTGTCAGGATGGTCTTGCATCCAATAACAAGAGAGATGTGTGAACTTTTTACTGGGGATTTGATTTTGCAAGTAAAGATGCAATTCTTATTTCACTCCATAGAATTTGAATTTTTTTTTTTTGAATTATGTCATTTTTAACTGCATATATTCATTTTGGCATTTTTGGACCTACACAAGCATTGGTGATAGGTGAGATTTTTTTTTGTTATTTGTAATAAAACTAGAGTTTCATTTTATTACAAAAGAAAATGTACAGTATGTATAGTGAAACATGATACATCAGCAGTACATAACTATTCATAAGTGAAATATTATGACAAAAGGGTTTATCAAAATGTCATAACAAAACTATCATATGTCTTCTTGTCATATTAGCAACCTTGAACATTACTAGACCTACCACAAATATCTTGCATCCTGAGATACTGTCAAAAACAAGTTTTGTAAAGTATTTCTCGAGTGCTTGGATTTTCAAAGGGTCATGGTAATTTCAAAGGTTGAAGTCCTTTGAGCTCTGGTATGGATTTATATCCAACAGGCGCTTTTTTAGGATGCATTCTCCATAATGTTATTGAGATTCGTTGTCTGCTCACACTTGGTATGCAATGTTTAGCAACGTCAGCTCCTTTTCCCTATAGGATTAACACTGATCCTTGTGGGAGGGGAATCTGATAGGAACCATAAAATTCTCCTAGACCTATGTTATGTATTTCTTTCATATACAAGATAGTGCATCTATTCGGTAGTGATAATGTATAGAAAGGTCTTTCAAAATCATGACTATCAATGTGTGGTCGGATGCAATCACTCTCTTCATAGATATTAATAATACAAATATCAGGAATACAACTGAATGGCATTATGTTCCAAGCCACCAGTCGCTTGATGATTTAGATGATTATTGCAGGCATCTGATCTACTTGTTCATGTTGTAAGATTCCCGGAGGGTTCCCATCTTTTTCTTTAGCATAATTGTAACAACATCCACATTGAATAGTTACTTGCCCCTTGGCTCGTATCCATTTATTAGGTTGTGAGCAACTTCTGTTTTTTAAATATCCCTCTCATCCATGGTCGCATGCTTCCATCACATGCTCGAAAATAGTCGCATGTTCATTTTCATGAAAAACTTTAGTGACTAGCTGAATACCTTCAAGTATGTTGATTGAACAACCATCGACATACTTGGGTTTTTCAAAATAAGGTTGTTTGAAAGTTTGAATGCCCTTCAGCTCTTCTTCAGAAATGATCTATCTATCAGTTTGTTCTTATGATGTTGTAAGGTCAAGAACCGCCATATATGGACTTGGTGAAAAGGAAATCCTTTCTATTGCTTCTTCTTCTTCAGGATCCAATATTCGAACACCTAAGACAAGATTTACTTCCTGAGTGTATATTCTGGATTTGGAAATTTAAATTCTTCATCGTCCTTATTCATAGGCTCTGTTTCTTGTTGTTATTTTTTCTTCGAGCCTTTTGAGCTATTTGTTACGGTTTTGTCTTTGAGTTTGAGTCAATCCTGACATTTTCTTATTGACCCCAGCAATAGATGCTTCTACAACCCCTTGAGCAATAGCAGCTACCACTAATTTCAACTTTCCAACGTCGATTTTTCGTTTTTGCCCTTACTGTTTCACTTTTTCTTTAATGATACCTTGTTGTGGGGTTTTGAATTCCAGTACAGGTAATTTGCCCTTTGCTTCTTCTTTATTGACAATAGACAACAACAGTCCATTATACAATAACTCAACTTATATCAGATCAAAATCAAAATAAAGTCTTGATCCTTTTTCATTGCATTGTCAGTCTAGTGCCAAACATAGACCACTTTGAAAAGTGAACCAAAGCCTATCATTTGACAATTTTCCCTGCAATTAACAAGTTAATGTAAACATGTCAGACCTGAATTTAGTTCATTTTATTAATGTTAAATTGAGAAATTTTATTTCAGGATTCATTCAATTTATTTTAAGAAGTCATGCTCACAAACTTCTCTTTAATGAGCAAGAAGGAAATCTCAAAAAGGCAATATTGAAAGAAAATCATATTCATTTTATTATTATTTTCCCCAATTAACAAATGAGTCATTATTTTTTATGTTGCATAATATTTTTTTTTAAATGCCGCCCATTGATTAGAGGTAAAATTCTTTCTCCCCGACAATCAACCAATTGATGTGATCCTCCTCTATATTTCTTTTCAATAACATGCGAATCCTACTACATTGGTTCGAATTTTCACTTATTTTTAGGGTGAGCAGGGATAGGTCTTTGTAGTAATAAAATAAAATCCTTGATTTGAAATGTTTTAGGGGGAACCAATTTTTTGTGGACTAGTGTCATTTTTTCTTCATATAATTCAAGATTTTATTGAGCTTGTCGGCGCTTGTTGATGCGCGGTTTGATGTGTGTTACTTTTGTAAATATTTTTTAATATTACAAAACACACACGGCAACAATAATAATAAATATGTAATTCAATCCCAATTAAAAATAACTTTTAGTATAAATAATTTTATCTTTTAAAATCTTTAAACTGTCAAACCCGTAATAATAACTCAAGTATACCTATCGCTCAAAAGTCCTAAGTATCGATCCTATAGGGAGTTGGAAATTTTTATGGCTATAATGTAAAACACAAAATTCAAACTACAAAACTTAAGTACGAAATTCAAATCTAAAGTAATTGAGTTTATACAAAATAAAATACAATTAAAATAACTAAGTTAACTAAACTGCTAAACTTCAAAAGTAAACTTATAAAAACTAAATAAAGTTTCTGTGACGAAGGGTTTAAATTTAAGAAAATATCCTTCCTCATTATAATGATTTTATGGATTGTGAGGAAATTAAACCAATCTAAAATTATATTGTGTCAAATAGGAGCAATCATATTCTTTACCCTCTTTCAAGTGTATAAAAAATATAGACTAATCTAGAGTTTGGTCCCAAATTTCATGGTTAGGTTGGAAGGATACCAGCTCTCAGTCTATAGTTCCCACTTCTCCCTCACCTGAGAGCTAATAATATTGCATTAGTTTCCAATCAACTAGCCCAAATTAGGGATTTTAATCTGTCACCTTAAAATCTCCAATTTTGTGTCCAATAAAGTATATTTCCCTATTTATTTGCACTCAACCCCATGAATTACATTCTCACCCATGGAATTGAATGTGACTCTCACCATGTTGTATAAATCATAGCCTTTTTAGATCATATGTTTCTCAAAATATTTTAACATTTCAATTGGCCAGATCGAAAAATAAATAAAAATCAGAGTTTAAATCATCCCAAATTATTGACATTCAAAAACATATAAAACAAAATCAATTCTTCACAAAATCATGTCTCAGAGTAGGGAGAAGGATAAAGAATACTACTCATAATTCATGAGAAGGAAACAACAAAACACAGATTTCATATATAAAAACAAGTTTACAAAATAAAGAAATGAAAGTCAAAACTTATCTCACACTCCTTCCCAAGAAAATCCCTAGAAGTTCTCTTTAAACACTTTCCCTTTTTACAAGTACTCTTAATTCTCTCTTAGAAGTATAATGCTATAGAAATCTCTTACTTTACCTTTCCTTTTACAAACCTAGAAGAAAATCTCTAAGTCCCTCACTCTCTCTCAGACCACCACAAAAATCTCTCTCTCGCCCGTCTCTTCTAACCCTAGACCCCCTCTCTTTTTAACTAGGTTCGCCACCTATAAAAAAAAATAAAAATTCCCTCCCAAATTCTCTCCAAAAGTCACACCTTTTGAATCCTAAAAGACATGTCCATTCATTCAAGAGACATATCCCTTCATTAAAAGAGCCTTCCAAAGTGTCTATATGCATTGAATCACTCCATGGGGCGTTTGAATCATTTGGAGCCCTCAAAATCCAATCAAAATTCATCTTGAACCACCTTAATCCATCACATTGTGTCCATGGCACTTCAAGCACTGATTCGGTGCTTTAGGGGCCAAGTTACTTAAGTCTGCGCGGTTTTGAGTTTTGGTGCCTCAGACACTGATTTTGGTGCTTCAAGTGCCACTCCTCTGCATAATTGAGCCTCTAGTGCTAGTTCTGGTGCTTTATGCACTAGCTCTCTATAAGTTGGTGCCTCGAGCACTAGTTCTGGTGCCTCAAGTGCAAAAATCACAAAGTTCTCTAGTTTGGCTCTAAGCTTGCTACTTTTGTTCCAAATGCCTAAAATTGATATACCTGCAACAAAAACATGAATATACCCTTCTTTAAATTACAATATCACCAATAATAAGCATAAAATGTATACTTAAAATAACAAATTATTTTGGTGTATCAAAATCTCGCAAACTTAAATGTTACTTGTCCTCAAGTGACTTTTACTACAAAAAAATATGACTTAGGATAGAGATTAACTTATAAACTTCTATATTTTAGTTTTATAAATAAAATCATATAATTTAAGAAAAACTTTTAATAACTTATGTTAAAACTATAAGTATAAGAATACTTAGTAATCAAATCTAAGATTTTTGAATCTCCATTCATTTCAAGAAGAACTGCGATTTGTTACATCAAGGATAGTTAGAATATCCATATAAAAAAAATTCATGAAAAATTTACTATTAAGGGTTCTAATATTGAAATATAAATTTAGAAAATGTAACAAAGCCTTTTTCTCAAATTGATTCAAGTGAAGCCAATTTTTGACTAGACATCTCCTCAAGCTTCACCTCACATTTTTTTATTCAGGATCTTTTCAATCATTTCTTTCCTTTTCTTTTTTAAGTGAGGATTACTATATCTGGATAACATTTAATAATTCTGAACTTCACCATCCTCTTCTTAAAGTTAAAACTTTTTGCCTTTCTTTACTTTATAAATTCATATTAGTTTTGATGATTTTTTATAAAGTCTGATTCTTTTCTTCTTATATAAAACTCTAAGACTTTTAATACTTCAAAAATATAATTTCATTTAATTTAAATAGAAAAACATAGTATTATCCTTTTATACCAAGTATCTTTAACTTTTTAATTGACATTCATTATTACAAATTGTTACCTAAATTTACTGTAATATTTACAAACATAAATATAATCATTTAAAGTTAAATCTTAATATCCAAGGTCAAGTTAAATTCTTTTTAAAGGAAATTTTTATTTCCCCCAAACTTAAATTTTTAAGTAATTAAAAATGTTGAGTACAAAAATTTTTAGGTGAAAGAAAATAGTAAATGCATATAAATAAAACTAACTTGTAGAGGATTTCTGAATATGAATTGGGGCTCTGGTATACTGCAGGTGCTAACTTTAAAAATACAGGCTTTAAAATATTAAAAGAAACACAATATATTTCAAAGGATTTCATGAGAATTAGAAAGATAAACATAAAATGAAAATAACTAAAAAATGCAAAAAAAATAATAATCTAAAATTTTTATCACAATTAAGTTCATTGTACAGCATTACGTAAAAGTTCCTATTGCAACATTTTTAAGGAAAATAAAGAATCAAACAATCAAAACAAATAGAACAAACTACTAAAATTTCATTCATCATCCTCTTCCTCCTCCTCATTATCATCTTCCTCTTCTTCTTCTTCTTCTTCTTCTTCATGATCCAACACATGAGGAATAAAACTGGGGCAATTTTGAAATTCCACATTTTAATCACCCCTTTAATATCTAATCATGGCCTTCTGATATGCTATATCAAATTGAACTCTACTAATATTCATCGTTATATGCATTCCTTGCTTCTAACACTCCAATCATACTTTGCAAATTTACAAAATCAATTTGTTGGATCAAAAGCTGTTCTATGATGTTCTCAAGTGAAGTAGAGCTAGAAGTGGATGACTGATACACCTAAAATATATAGTTTTATGTACACATTTTATACTTATTTTTGAGATATTAAGCTTTAATGAAATGTATTTGTGTATTTTTATTTTAGGTTCACTAAGCATAAGATGTATTAATTCACGGAAATAAATTCAGATGCAAATGATTTTCTTAAAAAATATAATAAGTTCAAATGAACTCAAAATGTTTCGAAGAATTTTAGAAGTTATTTAGGGTTATTCCCCTAACATCTTTAGATCCTTTGGCTACTTTTAAGCATAATTGGACTTACTATAATTTGTTCCAGAAAATTATCCATTAAAATCGAGAACGATCCACCAAGACTAAACCTTAAATTTTTCTTCTTGTCTTTCTATTCTCACAATTTATTTAAATTTCGTGAAAAATTATATATATATTTTGCAAGTTCTAACATTTCAGCGGGAGCAGCGAGAAGATCAAAGGTATGTCTTTACAATTTTATTGACTTTCTGTCCTTTCATTTACTGGAATTTACTACTGCTTCAAGGTACCATGCATGCTTGGCAGATAAAATAAAAACTTTTCAAAATTAAAGATTCAAACAATGTTCAAAATTAAATTAAACCCTTTCAAAGGTAACCATAAATCCTTTGAAATACAATTTCATAGCACGTCCTTTTGAATTTACCAGAGTCCCTCAGATGAAGTAAACCTTGGTTACTAATGAGATCTCCCCAGTTTAAATGAGCTTTGCAACTCATTTAAGCTAAGTAAATTCAAAAAAAATTTTTGATACTGGAATGAGGGAACCGTGGTAATCTAACTGGTGTCACTCTAATCAACTTTAACTCCCCATAATGATTTTACAAAACTTGTCTTTTAAACCTTTAACCTTTAGATTTTAGGACTGCTACTTCGTCGAGGAGCTTGAAGCTAACTGACCAACTTTTTGTAAATCAACAATTACAAGAATTTGATGACGCTACTAGAAGATTTAAATTTCAGCAACGATGTCAAAAACTTGACTGCGACTTTATGTATATATTTGATTTAATAATGATGTATAGATATAATATTCAATAATATTAAAGTCGATTTGTCAATGCAAGTATATGTATTGCTCAAGTAATATAGGGCTCTAATGGAGTCCTAGATATCGATCCCACAGGGAGAAATATAATACTACGGACTAAGATTTAATAAAAAGTAATACTTCAACTACAACAACGTTCAAGTTGC